>JAPTHN010000193.1:235657-459640 GCA_026936325.1 Platynereis dumerilii
GAAACTTGTCACCACCATTGCGGCAACTATGAATTCCCATGTAGTGTGAGATCACTTAGTGCTATAGGTTGAAGCCTGCCACACGTGTGGCGGCAACAATCACTTTTCCAGGGAATGCCCTAACAAACGCCGCAGATCACCTTCTCCATTGAAATGCTTTGAGTGTAATGGCAAGGCCATGTGGCCAGGGAATGTGTTTGCCAGGAGTAGGTTTCACCGTCACGAAACCAGTCACCTGACGTTCAAGTCGTGACAAAGGAAAATGGGACAGATCACCTTCTCCGACGACAAGAGGCAGTGATTCACCAAAACTGGAGAGCTAGTCAGGCCAATTGGGGGGGATAGAAGACATCCAGGAGGACTTTGAAGACAAAAAGCCCTTCCTAAACAAACGTCGTGAAAATTCAGGGAGCAATCAGTCCAGGGATTCTTCACCTGCCAAGCCTTTAAACTAGGTTCGGTAGGTTCTGATGGCACGCACCTACCAAGACTTCTGAACAAATAGGCCAACCAATGGTAAAAGTTCATGATGTTGTCAGAACTTTAGTTGACCAGACGACGGGGTATACCATCTACATTCCGACCTCAATCAACAACAGTAACTGCTCTGCAATTATTGACACTGCTGCACAAGTGAGTGTCATAAATGAAGAGACTGCAGCTAGGCTAAAATTGGAATGTGACAGGGAAATCCAAGGACCATACGAACAGCAGAGTCTGGGTCAACAATGGAATGCTATATGATTCCACAGGTGAGCATTGTTGTGGGCAAGCAAACTTATGTCCATGACATTGTTATCGGAAAATTTAATGACCCTTTATTCTTGGTCTGGACTTCCTGTTGAAATTCCATTGTGTTGTTGATATTCCTAATGGCAGCCTTGGCCTTGATAAGAACAAGTAAGGTGCTGGATCCAGAAGAACAATCCTGGTGGAAACTATTACATCAGCCAGGTGACAACAACTGAAGCCTGCAAAATTCCACCATTCAGCAGTGTACTTGTCCCTGTACAGGTATTAGCACCACCTGGGACAATTTTGGTGACATCACCAAAATGTGCTGTTAATCTGTTATTGCCATCCGTCGTCTTTGAAGTAGGTGAGTCTGAACTCTTCATTTTGATAACTAATGATTCAGCTGCTGCAGAGCATGTTGATGCCAATGTTATTGTGACAGAGGCCAGTGAGGTTGATACCATCCATGAAGTTAGAAGAGTATCATCTGGCAAGGATTGTGAAGATATCCCTTCTGAGTCTAAATCAACTGCAAAAGACGTGAAGGCTGCAGAGGACAGATTGCCATCTCATTTGGGAGATCTCTATAAAGATGCTACTTCACGGCTCAACAGCCAAGAGAGCTTAAAATTATGCAATCTCCTTTGTGACTATGCTGATGTATTTTCGTCTCACAAGAATGACTTGGGTCAGTTCACCAAACTGACACATAGAATTGAGACGTATGATGAATTTCCAACAAAGGAGAAACTTCGAAGAACACCAATCAAGTTCCAACATGAAGAGGAAAAAACATTAACGGATATGTTGGAGACAGGAGTCATTCAACCATCTACATCAGAGTGGGCATCAGCGCCCGTACTAGTTAGGAAAAAGACGGGAGAAGTACGATATACAGTTGACTTCAGGAAATTGAATGCCAAAACCAGGAAGGATGCTTATCCACTGCCATTAATCAGTGAGTGCACTGACACCCTTTCAGGTAGTATTTGGTTTCATACTTTAGATTTGAATGCTGGGTATTGGCAAATAATGGTTGAACCTGAAGACCGTCACAAAACAGCTTTCCTAACTAAATTTGGCCTATTCGAACACGTCAGGATGGCCAGGGTTTATGCAATGCGCCTGCGACCTTCCAGCGTGTCATGAATTTGGTCCTGAGGGGGCTAATTTGGAATATAGCCCTGGTATATTTAGATGATGTAATTGTGCTAGGCCATGCTTTTGAAGATGGGCTAGCCAATTTACAGGAAGTCTTTGAAAGACTTCGTGAACACCAATTGAAACTGAAGCCGAAGAAATGCACTCTGTTTGGTAATGAAGTCATCTTTTTGGGTCGTCATGTCTCGAAGGATGGCGTGTCCGTGACGAAGACTCAGGTAAAATCTGTTCTGGAGTGGCCCAAACCTACCAACGGTTTGGAGGTGAGCAGTTTTTAGGCTTCATCAATTACCATAGGGATTTCATTCCTGGCCTAGCAGGAATTGCCCAGCCTCTCTATCAGCTAACAAGGCCAAAATGCACTTTCAGTTGGACCCCTGAATGTGACTTGGCCTTTGCTAAGCTGAAGGAGGTCATGACAACAACACCTGTATTATCTTTCCCTAATGCCTATGACACCTACATTCTGGATACTGATGCGTCGGATACAGCAATTGGCTCGGCATTGTATCAGGTCCAGGAGGGGAGGGAGGTGCCCATTGCATTTTCCTCTGTCCTCCTTACCCCAGAGCAGAGGCGTTATTGTGTTACAAGGAGAGAACTCCTTGCCATTGTGATGTTCACCAGACATTTTCGCCATTATTTGTTGGGCCAGGAGTTCATCATTCGAACTGATCACAGTTCATTGTCCTGGCTGTTCCGGTTCAAAGAGCCTTCCGGACAGTTGGGCCGATGGTTAGAGGAGCTTAGCCAGTACAATTTGAAGATTCAACATCGGAAGGGGAATTTGCATTCAAATGCTGATGGCCTTTCCAGGATGCCGGCTGGGATCCTCAGTGCAACTGTTATCAAGCTGGTAAGAAGTTGTCTACACTGCCCTGTGGAGGCTGTAAGTACTGTACCAAACTACATGACCAATGGTCCAAATTTGAGGAGGAAGTAGACTATGTGGTTCCCTTGGCAGTCAGGAGTCTGGAGGAGGAGGAAGAGGTGGAAAGCACTGCCAGCCCAGAAGAAGAAGCCTTCTGCGCAGCCTACCAGAAGCAAGAACTGCGAGCCAAACAACTCGCTGACAGTGACATCTGCCAATAGTTAATTGGCTGGAGTCTGAGGTCTCTCCAGAAGAAGGGGACCTCAGGGCTCATAGTTACTCTACCAAGGTGTTGTGGCGAGAAAAAGACACCTTGCTACTTAAAGATGGTGTACTGTACCACAAGTGGTACAACATTGATAATTCTTACAATCTTCAGTTTGTGGTGCCCCTGGAGATGAGGGAGGAAGTTTTGCACATGCTCCATGATAAGCATATTGTGGGTCATTTGGGAAATCACAATACTTACAGCAACTTGAGGAGGTCATTTTACTGGCCATGCATGAAGACAGATGTGAATACGTATGTCAGCTCCTGTGGTGTCTGTAGGAGGAATAAACAGGCCAGGAGCCCAAGGGCACCTTTGCAACATTACCAATCTGGGTTTCCTGGGGAGCGGGTCCATATAGATTTTCTTGGTCCCTTCCAGAGAGCAGTTCTGGTAAGAAGTTCATCATGGTGATGATTGACCAATTTACAAAATGGGTCGAATTAGCACCACTGAGTGACCAGACAGCCCTGACCACTGCTAAGTGCTTCTTTGAACAATGGGTAGCCAGGTTTGGGGCACCGACCTTCGTCCACACTGATCAAGGTCGTAATTTCACGAGTGACCTGTTTGTGGAACTTTGCCAACTGTTGCAAATCAGCAAGACACGCACTACCCCTTACAGACCCAGCTCGAACGGCCAGGTTGAGAGAATAAATACCACCATCTTGGCTTTCATTCGCTGTTTCCTTGAGGATAAGACCTCTGATTGGGACAGCCATCTTCCAGCACTTGGCATGAGTTTGAGAGCTACTGTGAATAGGAGCACTGGATTCACTCCCAACATGCTCAGGCTTGGGCAGGAGGTCAGCTTGCCATCGGATCTTCTATTTGGGCTGACGACCATGAAGCCCCAGGAATCTGACCCTGCATCATTCCTGCATGGACTGCAGAAGAGACTTCATCTTACATTCTCTGAGACACGAACCCGTCTCCGGTCAGCCCATCAAGCCATGAAGAAAAATTATGACTCCAAGCCCAATGTCGCTACCAGAGGATTCAGCGCTGGTGACCTGGTATATCTTGTCAATTCAGCATCCCCACCGGGGAATGTAAGAAATTGCAGCCTCTGTTGAAAGGACCCTATGTAATCAAACAGGCCCTGTCTGAGCATCTGTACATTATATCTGACAGAAAGGGAGACAGCGTGAGACATATGGACAAGCTGCGGCTGTGTGAAGACAGGGAGATACCCCCTTGGATGCAACGTCTCCGATCAGCCATTCTCTACGGACCACAAATTGAGGAGGATTTGGAGGACACACATGACATAGAGTGGCTCTTCATGGACAAGCCAGCCACCCACACTGAACTGGACCTATTGCCAGATGTGGAAGGGACTTCAGAGGGTCCATTACCGATGTGGAAGAGACTCCGGAAGATTCATGTGATGAAAAACGCTTAATGGAGCCAAGATTCACCAGACGAGGGAGGCCTGTGAAGGTCCCCCAACGGTTCCTAGATTAAGTTGCTAACACATTAACAAGGGGCCTACCGGAAGGGTGCATTAATATGCAGCCTTCTGATTTTGTTTTTTTTTTGGTATTATTTCAGATGGCCGGCAGGTCGGATGACGACATCTTAATGTCAAGCGGAGATGAGGGTAGGAGCCGAGCTAATCGAGATTCGCCACCTACTGGGCCTAGGGCCACCCCTACTATAGGGAGCCCTAGCCCACAGACGATGCTAGACCGACTACTCAGCGAGGGGTACGCCCTGGAAGATATCCGGGCCCTCCTCGCTGAATACGATCGCATCCGAGACCTTTCCGAGGATCCCTACTGCTGAGAACCAGGGACCTGGTGTTGCCCCTCGATGTCTGCCATGAGACATTGAGGAGGGACCTGGAGGGGTGTGAGAGGTCCGCGGAGCCAATCCGTCCCACTAGTCTAGTGGGACATGAGCGGCCCGCGGCTCCGATCCACTCCTCTGAGGTGCCCCCCTCGTGTCAAGTGGATGTGGCGCCAGTAGTGGCTAGCACCTCTGGCGCTACTTTGCCGGGGTTGCCTGAGGCACCCAGTCCAGGCAGCTCCATTCTGAAAGTTACTTTCTCGGAGGCTGCTGGGCGGGTGTCAACAGTGACCCCGGCCACCAAGCGTCCTTTAGACGCTCCTTCTAATCCTGCCAGTCAGGCCCCTAAGCTTGCATGTGCAGCCGGGGCCTGTGGCATTTGCCATGTGCCGCTAAAATCCACATCCTTGCGCTACCACATGCTGTCAGAGCATTTGCCGTGGTTCTTTTTCGGAACCACGGCATGCTTCACATGTCGGGTGGCTTTCAGCACCAACACGGCGCTGCTGCGGCACATGGCCCGTCACCATGACGGCGAGGATGTTAACGTGTAGAACAGGATTACCTGGTGTGGCTCCATGGCATGATGGACCTCCTGGGGGTCCTTACCGGCCTCCTGGGGTTTGTGGCCCCCCACATGCTGGTTACCCTCTGCTCGCAGAGAGGTATCTCAGCTAGTGGGGGCAGCCACTTCCAGCATGCCATGGTGCCCAAATACAGGGACCTGGCTCTTGTAATGGGTGACCCCTTGAAGGGCCCATTACGATCTAGTCCCACCAACCACCCGGTGGCCGTCCTCCATTGGGAGGTGATTTACGGCCTACTTTGCTCGGCGCCAGGATTGGACGACAAGGGCAAACTGCGGGACATCCCCGTAGTTTCGCCCCCGCCAAATCTTCTGGCCGCCGAGCCTAGGTGGGCCACCGGAGGCGACGGTCATTGCCATCTTCGGCTGGCCGTCGCCAAAAGTGGTTTGGATTTGGACCAGGCCGTCAAGTCCTGGTCCGCGGGGACCCAGGGATTCCGGATGGACTTCCTCATTGACAACCATGTCTTTGAGGGAGACTGGACGGGTCCCTTCCCCGTGGACCTTGACTTGTCTGGGGAGGTTACCAGCCACTCCCTGGGCGTGTACCATACCTTTGGTCTGCACCCCAGGTTGGCTGGCACCGACCCAGTACCACTCACCCTCGCTAAGTTGCGCGACCTGGCCTCCGGGCCCAGGTGCGTTGGCGTGGGTGAGTTCGGCCTCGATAAGTCGTGCCCCCGGACGGCGTGGGGACCACAGAGCCGCATGTTCAGGAAGCACGCAACTCTTGGCGTCTCCCTGAACAAGGTTCTCGTCCTGCACCTCCGGGCAGCACGACTATCACCATTGGTGAGGTCTTGGATGAAGCAGTGACGCTCCTTAAGGATGAGGGTGTTCCCACCAGACACCCCATCCATGTCCACTGTTTCACAGGCTCCCTGGCAGAGTCCCAGGCTTGGCTGAAGGTGTTCCCGAATACTAAGTTCGGCACCTCATCCAAGTCTCTGGAACCGGGCCAGGGGCTTGACTTCGTGAGGCGCACTGGAATGGACTTCCTGATTTTGGAGTCCGATGCGCCTTACTTAGGTCCAAGGCCTGCCCCACTTCCCCCTGGTGTATTTACCAGCTGGCAAAGTTAGTCGGGAGGGTGAGGAATCTGCCCGCGAGGGTAGTACTCAGCCTCTCGGCTTCCAATGCCAAGGCCTTATATGGCATCCCCTAGGCCAGTAAGCGCCAAAGAGAGGAGGGGAGGGGGATTTGAGGGGTTTTTGTATATATGTTGGGCAGTTGGCCCCCCGAAATATGTTGGGCAGTTGGCCCCTGAAATATGTTGGGCAGTTGGTCCCCTGAAATATGTAAATATGTTGGTCAGTTGGCCTCGCAAAATGTTGGCCTGTTGGCCTTATGACATACATAAGCATGTAGATGTTTGAAATTATGATGTTAAATGGCAAGTAAAGCTTACCCACTGTGGGCCGAGTCCCCAGGGAGCCCGGCCCCCAGCTGGGTAAGTTAGTAAGTCACATGGGGGTTTTCCCCCCCCCCACGCTGTGCACAGCTATATATATGACGGGGAGGAGTGTGGTGGCCGCCAGGGGCGCGCCAGGTCGCCGTGGTCTCGGCAGGAGCGAGAAGAGGCGAATTAGAGACAAGACCGAGACGCGAGACACAAGACACACGCTGGAAGATCCAACACTAGATTGTCCCCGACGCCGTGGTATTAAATGGTAGGTACCAAGCTAAATTACCACAGCCTGAAATGAAAAAACAATTAATTCATTTTTCTCGATATTTCAAAGAGTATAGAATATCAATTAATCAGACCATGAAAAGGCACAACTAGACCATATAGGCTATATGTATGAAAAATTTGATCCATGTACATGTAACAGGGGCTGAGTCCTAGCCGGAAATGAAAAAAAAAATGTTTTTAATATTTTTGTCAATATTTCAAAAATTACAAAATGTCCATCCATGAGACCATCAAAAGTCACAACTAGACCATACAGGCTACATATGTACCAAATTTCATCCATGTACATTCAATAGGGGCTGAGTACTGGCCCGGAAACTATCTATCCGCCCGCCGCCCAACCGCCCACGGCGGGGACGGACAACTTTTGACCAAAGTGATAACAATACCTTCTTCGAACTTCGTTCGTTGAAGGTAAAAATGATGACAGAAACATTTTATCTATACAGTGTAGCTGACATCTTTGCATGACACCATAACCATAGACTACCTCACATAGATATATATATGTGAGATCGACGAAGAAGCATAAGCACCGCAAGCCAATGCCAGAAGGCTACGGAAGTTTAGTCACACTCAGAACTTCATGAAGCAGAAACATCTACAGAGTTATCAAAATATCCTAGTTCATCTCCTCAAACATGCACCGACAGGCATGCACCATCAGGCATGCACCAACAGACACATATACCTGAGGCACAATTGGATGGCATTAAGAGCGCACTGGCATTAGATGGAAGGACGATTGCGTCATTAGTACGGCACAGTGCAGGACCTTGGGGTTAAACAAAGGATTTGGAGAATACTACATGTCAACTTGAATGTCAACAGACTCAGACATACAAGGTTACCAGTTTACACGTACAAGGTTACACATATAAGGTCATTTCAAAAGGTCAACTGAGCGGATAGACATTTGAGTCCTTTATCTTTGCCCAAAGTCTAATTAGGACAAGGGAGGACACTGTGAGACAAAGGATGATGAGAACAGCTCTGGAGCTTCTGTACGTCCAGTTGATCCGGCCAAGCTGGAATTAATCGTGGGACAAAGTGATTGCAAACTCAAATAGATCTACCAACTGAGCCAATTATAAGGCCACTTGAAATCCTCTTGTGAATAAACATAAACTTTTTAGATACACACAGATTGTGAAAAAGACTCGACAATTGTGATATTCAATTCCATTTCAAATTCCAATATTCCGTTTCATATTCCAAACACATATTGAAGGTCTGTGGGTCTAAAATACTGGAATCGGTCTGAAGGTCAAAGTCCTTAAATCTCAAAGATGCATTAATATAAGAAAGAAAATACTCAAGTTAAAGTAATACTACAAACCATACCTTAGAGACGTAAGAAGTATCCAAGGTAAATGTCACCAAAGACCTCAAATTCCATTTCAGGGTCACCAAGGTCCACTGCCAAGGTCGTGTGTCAAGGTCAAACATATGAAATGGGAAGTCACAGAAGTTATATAATTTGGCAGGCCATCCAACTGCCATAATTATGTTGCAAATAGCATTCAAGGACCTTTTTGTAAGCTGAATAGCTCCTAAAGGAGGACTCTTACTTCAGAAATATCATCCAGACAGCTGCAGCACACTCAAAGTTACTCGAAGGCCAATATTTCTTCTTTTGTGCATATTTTCATCTTCCAGGTTTCTCAATTAACCTCCTTTTTATACATTTTTCAAGGACTATTGAAACTTCAGTGAACTTCAAAAGAACACAGCAGTCATTCCATTAGCTGCAGTCAAAAAAGGGCTTCAGTTGAACAGTATTGCCAAAATAACTTTTAGAAGTGTTGTTTCAGCTGTGCTTCGAATAAGTGTAGGAACTACGCATCATCCTGAAGTAAGTCAGACAAGCACTTTCATGCTCATTACCAACATGATAAAGGGCCAAAGGCAAAGGAGCATATAGGATCGCCAAGGTAACTGCAATTTAATAAACCCCTTGATGCCATTGCTGTGTTATCCCCATGATAAACTTGGTTATGACCAGGGGCATTCTTGTGGCACACCACAAACCGGAAGCAGTGAGGCCTTCTTTGTAATGCCTCGAACCGTGACAACTTTCAAAAGCCAATAAAGATTCATGCCGTTCAAACAACTTCTTTCACCTCCAAATACTGTCAAAGATTACTTCTACCTCAGCTGCTCAGATTCGGATTCCATGTTTTGTCAGCGTATGTACACCAATGTCATCCTTCATTATGTACGACTCAATCAATAGATAAACACACTGTACTAACTCCGCCACTGACACAGCCATCCAAACTGCATCGGCCCCATAAACAGCTTCAAAGCAGCTCCATCCAACAACACTGCAATCTGCCAGTTGCCAGAGTCCTATGAGTCCTATGAGCATGATGAGTCCTGTGGCACTCACTAATGCATGAGGACCATTGTTGGAGGTGTCTAAAGTGACATCTAAAATTACATCAAACTCTGAAGCCTTCAATTAATACCATGTCATGGTTGGTTCACCTTGCAAACGAGGCAGTTTTAGCACATTGTAGTTGATTATTATCGTTTTCATAGCTACGTGTTTTTCAAGTTTGCAATTTGCTTCATTCCAAAACTGTGATGTCAAAGATTTAGTTGAATAATTTTGTTTATTACAAGCACAGATTTCAGGAAACTGACAAATTGCGGCTGAAAGATGCTTCAATGAACTGTAACTGAACCAAACAGACTACTTAGCCTCAGTAGAGTTACAAATTTAGTAACAAAAAAAGTTGTTTAAAATTGTGATGACTGGTGTCTTGTGAAAAACAGCAGCACATTTTGTTTGGAAAACAATGAGGTGCAACACTCAGCTTAGACATGCATTGTTTGTTGTGGTTGTACACAAATAGTAACATTGCCTGACAGTTTTAAATTCTTTTGTCATTAACTGTGATGTCAAACTCTGAACTGATATGTCACAGATTGAAGATTAGACCAATCACATTGACAGATACCTGATGATGTCACGGTTTAACTGCAAAACGAAGTTTTCAAAAAACACATAGCTATGAAAACGATAATAAACAGATATATGCGACTTCCTAAGAATGATGGCTGGGTGGTGAAAATTAAAAGGAAGAAATAAACAAACGAATGAAGGATGAATAAATGATTGGAGCTTCACATCCTGTACTTATGCACTTGATAAGCTAATCAAGGAAGAAGGATGACACGACAGTACATGTAGAGTAAACAGTTATTGAAAGTGCTGTCCAAAACAGCTCCAGGTGACCCAACAACAGTCTGAATCGAACACACAAGACCCAGCGCTTGAAAGTACAGTGCTTCAACATGAATTTGAGGAATTTGCTTGCCACTTGCATTTTGATTGATGAGAGAGAAAGGCACTCAGCATGCTCAGGAGACCAGCAGCTGCCACTAAAACAGACGAATCATATTCTTGGCGTTTTTAACACAGTCTTTTTCTTTCAAATGTTCTCTTTCTCTTTTTCACCATTCCTTATTGTTTTCACCTGTCAAAAAGCTCCAAATTCCAATGTAGCGATGATGCAACATCAGTAAGAGAAACAATCTCTCTTGGCGTTTCCTGACATTCTGTCACATTCGTTGACAGACCTATCGCTCAGCAGTGAAGCTGGGATGTACAGCAAGAATTGACAAGAGAATTTGTGGCGCTATTCCACAGCCAAGAATTTGAAGGGTGGGGTATGAGAATTTGAAATGTAAACGTGTAAGAGAGAACTTGTGAGAATTTTTATGGAGAACTTGAAAGAAAAAGAAAATTGAGAGAATGTGACAAGCTTAATCTGTTGCGATATTTCAAAATCCATGGGTAACTGTGGTGATACTGTGGCAGAGACTTGTTTGAGAAAATACAAGGAGAATATTTGGCACATCTACAATGAATTTTCAGCAGCTTTAGCTAGAATTTGTCGTAAAAAGATAAATTTTAGGAAGAAAGTACAAGGAAAATTTTTTAGCATTATTCAAAGAAAGAAGTTTTCAAAGAATATACAGAGAGATTTAAAGAGAAAGTTTACAGGGAGAATTTGTAATGAGGATATATAGATAATTTACCAGGGGAATTGGAAGATTTTACAGGGAGACTTTGTTGCAAGAATTTTAAGAAGGGAAGTTTGATGAGAGATAGTGTGATTACATCCCCGGAGACGAGACATCTGACAAAGTCTGACAGACGCAAATTGTTTTACAAAATTGTTTTTGCGAAATTGTTTTGAGGATTGCTTCAGCAGTTTCAAAACAATGGCAGAAAGGACGAAAACAAAACAATGAATCAAATCTCGTATGCACATATATGGAGAGTGACTGAAGTCCAAGCTCATCACTCACATGGTGACGTCAAAGTCTGTTGAAATGGCTAAATTGTATAGCATGTTCATACGCTATAAATCATGTTATATCGCAGAGGGATATGAAACTCTAATCAAATTGTTTGATTCTGTAAAATATGGTTTTAGATACTGAAAATACAATTCAACAAACTAATTACAAGTGTGTTCGTACACCCAACATGTCCCAACAAGCAAGCCATAAAAATCCTGCATTGAAATACTTATACTTCCCCAATACCACAACTGTAAATGAGCAACTGTTGTTTATTTCTGTAAAATTGTAAAATTTGTAAAAATATTAAGAAAGAGAACATCTATCCCCATAATTTTACTGAGAAACTCATGAATTTTCCATGAACACAATCGACATGAATCACATTTTGTAAGAATCCCCCCCCCCCCAACCTTCATAAATGGTACATCCATTTACGATCAACCTTCCTAAACATCTGAATTAAAGGGAACTCAGATGGTATTTGTTGCGTTCAATGCGAAAGTTCTCTTAATTCTAACACAAAACAATTCTCAACCTGAGACGATAATGTTGTTCAGGCCTTTGGAGGCAGAATACTGCACATGTTGCATTATGAATTTTATGATTGCGCCATTAGGGACATGCGACAACCCGGAATGCAGCGACATTTTTAAAAATCAAATTCTGGAATTCATAGAAGTAAAGTTCTGCATCATGAGCTCAGAAATAAGAGGAGTAACATTGACGCAGCGATGATGTGAATAGAATATAAAATTCATAACAAAATGGAGTTCCAAGCTTCATCGGATCCGAAGTATCAAAACCTGTCGCCACAAATACCTGGCTCTCCCAGCCCATTAATAATATCACCACAGCACCAAAAGAGCTTTTAAATTAAGATTTCATAAGAGCTAAAACAAACATTGGCAAATACTGGAAAACATTTGCAAATAGCGGCATTTTGTGTTGATTTAGTGCATGTCACGTCACACGAGTTGAGTACCATTAAATTTCATCAACTCAGAATTGTTCGAGATTTGTTCGAAATTAATTCTCACCCGATACTCTCCATCATGCAGGGCATACAAACATGCACAGACCGATTTGATAGTATTCAATTTCATTCGATGTTCATCCTCTGTTATTTTTAGGAATACTGTGCATATTCTAACTTTTACCATATTGTTCCTTGTTCTTCATCATTGCAAGTTAGTTAAATATTAAGAAAATCATTCGCATTTTGCCATGCGGTTATCTGGATACCGTTATCAAATTCAAAGTAATTAACCTTCAAAAGTTTAATTGGAAAATTGATAACTTTTATCTAAATGTTATCTGATGCATTTTCAAATTAATTTTTCCACATGCGCATTTCATCGTTAATCAACCAGAATTTCAAGTTTCATCCAGCATCAACAAGCACATGTGATATTCAAATTTTTACCTTATCAAAATATGACCGGCCTTTTCCACACTGCAGGAAATATACAGTGTACAACCATTAAACCAAAGCATAAAAAGTAAAACTATAATAAAGTATACAGAACTAAAATATATAAAGAGCAACAAAGATGTATAAAACAAAGACATATAAAAAACAAAGATGGAGCCATCCTGGTGTCTAAATGATGTCAAAATAGTTTTTTCTTCTCTTTTTTGCTTTTAAAATTTACATGTGACGTAACATAACCTAACAAAACAATAATTAATGTTGTTGTAACAAAACATGAAGCAATCTGATTGGACTTGGAAGCAATCTACATCAATTAATTGAAGATCACAGACATCATCAAGATGATGTAGAGTTTTATGTACGCCGACATTACTGATTATCCTAGTGCTTAGCTAGATGCCAATAAAAGTAATCCCAGGTAGTTTTAGATGTGTTAATTGCTTATAATTGCTTATAAATGGCTAATAAGACTCCTCTGGATCTTGTTTGGTATGTTGTTCCAGTGTATGCAAATGAGGACATTGATATGCAAATTAGGACATCAATATGCAAATGAAGAGTGAAGCAATGGATCTCCATATAAGGCGCAAAGGACTGCAATGAAACGGAATTGAATTTCTCATCTTGCAGGATAAATTTAGAAGGAAAAAGGACATTTGAGCGTAGATGAGACAGCTATATAGATCTATAGCTCCTTAATTAATTAGCCTCCTAATTGACTTCCTTGAAATTTCACTTCAACGAGATACAAAGACTCCAGCAGAATACATGGCTCGGATAGTAACTGGAGTCTCTTATGTGGTTGTAAGGAAATTATTGCAAATTTTATCATTATATCCTAGCAAAGAAGACAGTAAAGGAATATATATTATCTAAGTGACTTCTCTGCTCTGATTAACCAATAACCATGTTAATGGATTAATATTAACTCAATGCGAGAACACAGCGAGCTGAGAGATGCCCAATGACAAATATATATACTCAAGATATGGTGAATATATGCAGTACATGTAAAAAAGCCAAAAATACTGTTTGTCTTACACCAATAAGCAATACACCATATTAGTCTGTCTATCCCAACAGGCCAACACTACAGATTGTTGAGATCATACACAGTGTATGGCACACTCCAAGACCATATTGAATTTTTTCATCATCTACCACAGTCCCAGCCTCACCACTTAACCCTACAGACCTGTCATAATGTCATATTAACTTTTCTTCTTGTATTTTTCACTTTGTCCTTTTTGGAAGCACTCGGCTGTCAAATTCAGATGTCTAAAGACGCTGTACAATCTTCTGCTGGGGTTGTTATGTACCAACAAGTGTTTGTCCATCTTTTTTGTGACAATAACGTAGACTAGAAATGTTAGAAAAGCCTCAGTCCACCAGAACACAAAAACCTTCCCTCTAAGTCCTCTAAATCCAACTAAACAAGACTCCCAAACATCTCCCAGCTGTCTTTAAGAAGACACTACAGTGGGATTAACAATGTGTACTAGTGTGTAGGCACATTCGGATAGAAAATGGCCGAGACATGGCCAAGACAATCGGAGACAATTATGGCTGAGAGACTAGGAGACAATCGCCATGACAACAGAGCCGACAATTGAACAATTTCTGAGAGGAATGTTACATTTTCACCAAACCTTGAGAGGCTACATCAACAATGTCCAAAGACTCAAGGAGAACCAAGAAAGAAACCAAGAAGATTTGCTGCAATTCAAGATTATTCCTAGCCCCCTAGAGTGGTTGAGGCATTTAAAGATTCATTTACAAATGCCTTTCGGTGAAGGAATGTCCAGAGACATCAGGAGCGGACGACGAGGGACAGTGGGATGTCCGGTCACATATAACTTGATGATTATATTATAAGGATATGTTCACATATATACAGCATGTCTGTCTACTTTAGGGGGAGTTCCCTGACGAGGGGGGATTGCCGGGACCCAAAAATGGAATTCTATGATGCCAAAACAAGTCATCTCCGGAAACCGGATGTTTTCAGTATAACCATTTGAGATTTTCTGCATCAGTATGAACATCCAAGGCAGAATAGGACAATGGAAATACACAGACAATACAAACATTACAATGCCATATGTCCGGGATCTTGCTATAACCTCCGGTCCGGACTATTACCTCCAGACATTGCTATTAACTCCAGTCTTCCCTATTTCCCCAAGGCTTCCTTGAAGCTGCAATGGAGTACCACAGGGATCCACAATCTGTCCCTAGAGTCTCTTGCATCATGGAACTATTACATAACTCCCAAATTCTGGTCTATTGCCGAGTACAAGTACTACATAATGTGGAGCCACACAATCCTATTTGTTGTTTTGTTACATGAGCTACAATACATATATATTAGGGCTCTATATCGTTGCCGACATTCGATATGATACGTATCATCGATACACTTGATCGATACACGATTCATTCCGTCGGTCCGCAAATTCAGGCCGATCCGCATTTTAGAAATACGCACACACGCAAACAGAATTTTTGGCCCGGAGAGTCGCATCTCGCATCAGAGCGGACGTCAAGATGACGCCGTGCTCGAGTTCAGTTCATGATTTTGTGGATATTTTCTGTTAAAACTCGGCAATAAAACTACTTTTTTAGCTGGATATTGCATTATTACACCGAACCGAAAGTGCTGCTTTGAAAACCGGTTCGGAAACCGGCCAGACTGTACCGGTACGGCCGGTATTTATCGAACCGGTGTGGACCCCTAATATATATATATATCTTAGGTATGTCCCATTTAACCTGTTTAATGACAAAAAAGTCCAAACTACAGAAATGTCATGAAATTTGTTGACGCCATGTCGCCATACCAAAAAGTATTGCATACTACTAGGCCCCACTAGAAATATGCCTCAACTGTGTAATATGAAATTGTACAGCTAAGATGTACCAGCAAATTAAAATTAAGCACACTGTCAGATGAGATCAATAAGCCCAAACAAAGTTCAGCTGGAAAAATTGGCAATAAAAAGGTGAAAAAAAGCTATCGAAGCAGTCAGCCTACTGTCGGAAGACAAACACAAACACTGTGCAATGCAGTGCTATATCTTTGGCAGTTGCACTTTCTGGCAGTCTTTCGAAACATAAGAGGATTTTGCCAAATAGCCGATGAAGTGCAAAAGTAATGCAATACATCGGGAGGAATGGACATAGATTTACATAATCACAGCCCTTGATGAGACAGAATTCCACTGTGTTTCAAACAGAAATTATAAATTCAGTGATGGCTTGGTCAGCCATTTTGGTGCAGTGCTGCAATGTGTCATTTATCATTGCTTATCAAATTGCAAAAGAAAGCTGTGCGAATAATATCATCATCTGGGTATTGTGATCATACTGAACCAATCTTCAAAGATTTAAATATTCTAAAATGTTCACATATTTATATCCAGCGTATAATGATTTTTCTACATAAGTTTTCAAAAGGCCTTTTGCCCAAAATATTCAATGACATGTTCACATTTAATTTTAATGTTGGCCCGAGACAAACCCGTCAATCAAATAGCTTCTATGTGCCTCGCTGCAAGACCCATCTATATGAAAAATCAATCAAATTTCAAGGTGTAAAATATTGGAATAGGATTAGTCCCTGTGTTGACACAAACTGCAGCACTCAAACATATAAGAAAAGATTAAAGGTTTATTTTATGAATAATTTCCACTTAGTTTAATATTTTTCTCTCTCTTAGGGCCAACAGGCATGAGTAGTGTATATACAAATATTTTAGTAAAACCTAACAAAGAACAGATGCTACACAGCTGCCACAGGGGGCCTCGCTGGGCTGTCTTGTCAGATTTCCCCATCCACCCTAAGGGGTGGTAAACGTGATTTGGCAGCCCTGCAATGTGAGGTCACCCTGGGCAGCTCCATTAGCTTGTAGATGTATATAATTATATTCTGTTGTATATATATATATATATATGTAACTAAAGCAATGCACTTGCTTGATTTATTTTGTTGACACATAAGATTATAATTGACTTCTTACCAAATGGATAATGCTTCACTGTGTACTTTTATTTACTGTGATGTGTTAAGTTGTGAAATTGATAAAGGCACATACGCCTGCATTGGCGTCAGCCTGCCATGTGTATATAGCACAATTGTAATGGAACTGTAAATATTATTGTACATACGTTTTGAATATGGTCAATAAATACTTACTTACTTACATTCTTACAGTGCAGTGCTGCATGCAAATAAGTGAAACTGATGACGTTTTTGCCAAATTGAGTCAATTTGAAAAATCCTCGACCAAACTGCTTGTGGGAGCATGGATTCTCATCCGTTGGGATGAAAACGTAACACATCAGGTTATAAATGAGGATATTTGTGGCTTGAGAGATGCTAAAAGCTGCCAATTTTCTTGCCGACCCAATGAGAGCAGTTTCTAGGTCAGAAAAAAGTTAAAAACTTGGAAGTACGAATGGAATTTGTTTCAAGGTTTTACGTGTTTAAGCTATTGGCTGCGGAAGAACAAATATCTTAAAATGAACAACTAACAACTCAAGTTAGGTTTTCACATTTTATTTATATAAGCGGATGTGAACATTTCTTTTCATATGATTTCAAGAAAGCATTTCCTGATATGTGTCAAACCTTTTTAGGCAAATGAAAACATTCAAATCAATTGAATGGAAATTAACAAAATTTCACCGACGCATTTAATGAATGAGTGTAGTAACTATGAAATTAAAGAATACTCTTACACATTATTTAACTAATCGACATTGATGTGAAAAAACTCATGAAGATGTCATCATGAAAATTGAAATGAAATGTAATCATTTGTAATGAACATTTAGTGGTAGAAAAATACAAAGAATTAACATGACATTAGACAATGATATGCACGATACACATTCGACAAACAGGCGACACTTAGGACTAACTACATGAAGCTATGAGCTATGGTTCAACACACATTTAACACAATTTCAGTTCAATTTGTTGAGTGTGTTGTGATTAGCTGTGATTGTATCCGCTTTACACAATAATTAAGTATAAATTGCGATATATCAATTTCGTGGTTCAATGTTAATTGCAATTCAATTGTTTTGATTATTAATTTGTGCTAATTTTGCAACATATTCATGGCGTATGTTTGAAAATTATAATATATTTAATTCAATGACAAGGTACAACGCAAATAAAAATTGAAAGAATTTGCAAAAATAAACACAAATATATCACCATTTCAATATGTATACATAGAAATGCATAATTACCAATCTGGAATGAATTACAACCAATATAAGTTTATAAAATAGCTACTTAATATAAAACAGCTACTCATGAAGTACCAAAGAAGCTTGGAGAACTCATACAATTGATTTGTGGAGATACAAAATGTGCATTGGAGCAAAGGGAGAATCGATGGGATTAATTACAATTTAAATTAATCTCACAAATTGTCATTTTAAGCAGGTGATTACAATTTCTTCTGGTCACAAATTAAGCAGGTGATTACAATTTTCTTCTGTTCACAATTTGCCGATTTGTCACATAAACCTATATTGCCCAGCTATCTAATAAGTGCGATTGAGAGATTGTCTGAAAAGGCATATCAATACTAGTAGAACAAGCACATTGTTATTTATATAAGTGTCACACTTAATGATCACTGGGTTAGCCTGTAAGGGTTCATATGAAGGCACTTGCATCTGAATGACATCATTTAGTAATTTACGTCAATTCTAATTAGATAAATTAGCTTATTTGTAAATAGACTCCCTTTCTTCATACTATACGTAGTATTCAGACATGAAAATGTGCTACACTTAAGCGAATAGCTCCGATGTATTACTATCAATTTAATGATACCCACATAAGTGTAGCAGCATGCATGGGATATCTAATTGTACAATTAAAATTGATTTAAAGAATCGGGCAAGGTCCTGCCAGGAATGTCACATTAACAAGGCGCTTGGTTGTTCTAAGCTAACGCAGACAATTTCTAACCCATTCTTAATCTATACTTATTCATAATTGGTGTATAAAGGACCTACGAGTCTTTAACAACTATTAGATGTTATCTTACATATATAGGTTTTGGCTAATTTTTGCTAATAATTAAGAAGCACTTTCATGGGTTCATTGTGACCATAAAAAACACAAAAAAAGATATCAGAATAACCAGAACCGCAAGCGGTTTCAACGCTCGTCTGTTAATGTGAAATCTATCAATGTGTGCCAGATTATCACCCACAGGCCAATAGCTAATTTCATAACTCTAAGCAATATTTTAAGGTTACAATGGGCAGTTCAAGAATGAAGAAGGATGGCTGCCAAAATGACCACAATCTTGGATTTATCGACATTTTCCTTATCCATGCCCACAGGCCAATACATGTACCAAATTTCATTACTCTAAGAGGAATGGGCAGTTCAAGAAATGAAGAAAGATGGCTGCCAAAATGGCCGCTATCTTGGATTTCTCAACGTGTTCCCGATCCATACCCACAGGCCATACCTGTACCAAATTCCATAACTGTAAGTGAAATATTGAAGTCACTATGGGCTGTTCAAGAAATAAAGAAAGATGGCTGCCAAAATGGCCGCCATCTTGGATTTCTCAACATGTTCCCAATTGATACCCACAGGCCCATACCTGTACCAAATTTCATAACTCTAAGCGAAATATTAAGGTCACTATAGGAAGTTCAATAAATGAAGAAAGATGGCCACCACAAAATGGCCACCATCTTGGATTTCTCAACATGTTCCTGATCCATACCCACAGGCCAATACCTGTACCAAATTTCATAACTGTAAGTGAAATATTAAGGTCACAATGGGCAGTTCAAGAATGAAGAAAGATGGCTCCCAAAATGGCTGCCACAAAATGGTGGCCATCTTGCATTTCTGAAAATGTTCCCGATCCATACCCAGAGGCCCATACCTGTACCAAATTTCATGACTGTAAGTGAAATATTAAGGTCACAATGGGCAGTTCAAGAATGAAGAAAGATGGCTGCCAAAATGGCCGCCACAAAATTGCTGCAATCTTGGATTTCTTAACATGTTCCTGATCCATACCCATAGCCCAATACCTGTGCCAAATTTCATAACTCTAAGTGGAAAACTAAGGTCACAAATGGACACTTACAAAAACCTTAACCGGGACAACGAGGACGTGGACGACGACGACGACGCCGATCGAGTGACGACAATAGCTCTTCGTTTTCAAAGAAAACAGACGAGCTAATAAAATCACTCAATATTAAAACAAATATAAACAATACATGATACACTTTAAAATAAAACTTCCGCATGGAATATGTCATGGTTATATGACAGGTTAATGAAGTGTAGTTGTGCTTTTAAATGCTTGATTTTGCTTGGAAACAATAATTACACCAAAAGGAGGCAACATTCCAACCTTCCATATTCAAATTGCGTTGAAGTGTTGCCGGGCAATCGGTGGCCACATGACATTATAGGCAGACGATCATGTTCAAGTGAAGTGCAGCCCTCAGGCTGGGGAGATTTCCAGTGCTATCCAAGACATCCAGAAATAGGGAAGTCAAGTTTTGTCCAATTGCATCAGTCATCTAACAGTCCTTATTACAGTTCTAACGGATCTACTTTTCAGGCGTATGAATCTCTCTCCTGGAACTCACTCAGCGCCTTCAACGGATCTGTTTTCTTGTTCTTGGCACTCTTTCGTACTTTCGCTCGTAGTTCATCCGGGTTCTCCCTTCGTACGAGAGGTTTCTTCTCGGGCGCCTTCATCTTCCACATCACTACAGGACTCTGCAATTGCAATATTAAAAGTTATTTATCCCAGATCATTGTAAAAATTCAATAACTTATAATATATTGGAAAGCATCAAGAAAAAAATCTAAAGGTAATATAAGTATTTTGGAAGAGCAAAATTAACTCAATTGAGAATTTTAAAAATTTTCAATGATGATGTTTTACACCTCTGTCGTGTTTTACAAATGTTTCATTAAAATATATTTGCGTATATGCAAATAACCTATTAGAATGGAACTCTCAAATTAGTTGACATCAAAACCGTCAAAAGAAGATATCAAAACGAACCAGACAGGAATGAACGAAATCGATAAAATCAATTAAATTCGAAACTTTAAATCTGGAAAACTTGTTTCAACTTGTTCAGTGTTCACCTTCCAGCTACTACAGGCGGACTGGCCAATAAAAGACACTTTTAGTCCTCTGTAACAAAAACCCTTCACCTGTTAGGTGAGATTAATTACGTTATTAAACACTGATTGAAGACTCAATTTAAAATATCCTTAGCTTCTTGTTTAAAATTGTTAGGCTTACTGAGCCACTCACAGTTCTGACCAAGTTTGAAAATCTATAAATAGAACTTACAGACACTCCTGCCCTCTGGTATTTGGTGGAGGCGACGTAAGAAGCTTTCACAGCCAGGACGACAGCATTCATCAAGTTCTTTCCGGCTTGGATGAGGGAGGTGGCGCTGTCCAGCTGGAAGAATAAGAAAAATCGTGAGGAGAATTGCCAGAAAAGTTCCGAGAAAAGACAGATCTGAGATATCAGCTATTACAAGAATGGATGGATGATTGGGCTGAACATCCTGTATTTATGCACTTGCTAGGCTAATCAGGACAGGAGGAGGACACAGCAATCAGGTGAAGGATCTTTGAAATGACAGTCCAACATAGGTATTTAGAAGTGACCTGGCCACAGTTGGATTTCAACCCTCGACCCAGTGATTGGCAGCCTGGCAGACTACCACTAGACCAACCCCTCCGCCCTGTAACTTTTAACAATGAAACTGGATTAACCATATATGTTTTGTTCACAACATTTAATGAAATCATTGCAACGACACCCCACTCACCCCTGAGACGATGAGCTCTCCGCTGATATTCTGCACGTCCGCCTTGACCTTACTCGTGATGTTCAACTGGTGACAATAGAGTGCGATCCGCTGAAGGTAGGCTAACTGGTCCTTCTTGGATGCTGAGTCAGGGCACTGCAAAGCAAAGACAAACGGTGTAAGATAAGATATTGGTGTAGGATACGACGAATGGTGTAAGATAAGACAGCTGAAGTAGAACCAACACGATAAGACAGTTCTTGTAGAACCAACAATGGGCACGGCAAAGCAAAGACAAATGGTGTAAGATCAGACATATGATGTAGGATACGACGAATGGTGTAAGATAAGATATATGTAGAACAAACAAATACTATCATTTCCCTACTTGACTATTGATTCCAAAAATTTGAACATTTTCTCATAAACACAATTTATTTTATCATCATTCTACTGAGCACTATAAAACTTGTCATGTAAGGTAAAGCAATTCAAAGATGGACAAATGGATGACTGGAGCTTTACATCCTATATTTGTGCATATTGGCAGGCTTATCAGTGCAGAAAGAGAGCACAGCAAGGAAGCAAAAAATTCCTGTTTTGTCATTTAACAAAATTTTTGAACAACATAATCTATCAAATTGTTTTGATAAAATTGAGAAATGATCAGATGATCATGTGACCTCTGACTGGTGGTCACATGACCTCTGACTGGTGGTCACATGACCTATGACTGGCTCTCTATGAGTATGGCTGATGTAACACCTTACCTGGTCGGCAATTTCTCGGCAAAGTTTATCGAGCTGTGATCCGAGATCAGAAATCTTTTTAGCTGCATTGATGACGTCCATGGTGCTCTTGAGGGGACCTCGACCTCTGTAATTAGGGAGGGAGAGAATGAAACAACACATTTACAAGCTTGACAAATCGTGGTTCATTGTTATCATGATGATTTCATTATATAGGCCATACAGTAATTTAATAAAACACTTAAATTAAACTCATGATATGATTTCTAAACTGGCTGCATAAATTGTAATTGAATTCAAACTCAAATTCCACTCACTAATCAAAAAGAAATGATAAGAGAGTAACATGCAAGAACCATATATGTATGCATGTATGTATGTTTATTTAAAGGAAACCAGAGAAGCTAAACAGCTTATCGATCAGGCAACTCTTAAAACGATTCCTCAAACTACTTCATTTCTTGCCACAAAACTTTTAAAATCTCTTTTCCAGATTAAGATCTTTTTCTGACCTTGTGAAGTCGGTCATCTCCATCATGATCATGCACATCTGTTTGGAGAGGACGATGATGTCATTTCCGCTGTCGTCCCATTTTGCGATTTCTCGGTCCACTTTGACCTTCTCCAGTCGGAACAACTCCACCTGGTGACAAAAGGAAGTAAGTAAATATCAGGATACAATTGTGATAGAATGGTAAAGAACACTAAATACTATTACATAGGCCTCTCTGTAAAGGCCATTCCATTTATAACTTTAAAAAGTAACAAATGTTTTAGTGCATCACAGCAGCACCTTTTTGAAAAAGCAACACAACAGAAATTTGCATTACTGCGATCAGAATCTGATGGTAAGACATAAACACCTGATAACAACATTTAAACAGTTGAGTGGAAAGACAACTTATATTATGGGTATGATGCCACCTACTTCCTATTATAACGTCGCTAACAATTTCACTCGAAACAGCATCGTCCAAGACAGAGAGCAGTACATTACAGCACCTAAGAAGTACGGATATGAATTAGTCCCTAAATATTTAATATAAATCTAATAGACCTGTTGCTGGATCTTGGCCCTCTCCTCTTCCGGCAACTGCCTCATCATCGCCCGGTCGCTCTTCTCTTCGTATAAGACGTCGTCTTGGTCTGTGATGTAACTTGCTGCAAAACAGACAGATACTTGGTAAAGCAACTGGTAAAGTAGACATATTTCTGGAAAAGCAATTGGTAAAGTAGACAGATACCAGGTAAAGCAACTGGTAAAGTAGAAAGATACTTGGTAAAGCGACTGGTAAAGTAGACAGACACTTGGTTAAGCAATTGGTAAAGTTGACAGATACTTGGTAAAGCAACTGGTAAAGTAGACAGACACTTGGTAGAACAACTGGTAAAGTAGACAGATACTTGATTAAGCAACTGGTAAAGTAGGCAGATACTCGGTAAATCAACTGGTAAACTAGACAGATACTTGGTAAAGCAATTGGTAATTACACAGATACCTGTTAAAGCAATTGGTAAAATAGACAGATGCTTGGTAAATCAACTGGTAAAGTAGACAGATACTTGGTAAAGAAATTGGTAAAGTAGATGGATACTTGGTAAAGCAGCTGGTAAAGTAGACAGTTACTTGATTAAGCAATTTGTAAAGCAGATGGATACTTTGTAAGCACCTGGTAAAGTAGACAGTTTCTTGGTAAAGCAATTGGTAAAGTAGATGGATACTTGGTTAAGCAATTGGTAAAGTAGACGATGCTTGGTTAAGCAATTGGTAAAGTAGACAGATACTTGGTTAAGCAATTGGTAAAGTAGACAGATACTTGATTAAGCAACTGGTAAAGTAGGCAGATACTCGGTAAATCAACTGGTAAACTAGAAAGATACTTGGTAAAGCAATTGGTTTCTTGACGCCTACATTCAAAGACAAGGCGCATAATCTACTCACATTTGCTTCTTGTTTCGTATTCAGATACTTGGTAAAGCAATTGGTAAACAAGACAGATACTTAGTAAATCAATGGTAAAATAGAGAGATGCTTGGTTAAGCAATTGGTAAAGTAGACGAATACTTGGTAAAGCAACTGTTAAAGTAGACAGATACTTCGTAAAGCAACTGATAAAGTAGACAGATACTCAATTAAGAAACTGGTTTCCTGATGTCACTATTCAAAGACAATTCCAAGGCACACAATCCACTCACATTTGCTTCTTGTTTCATATTCGTCTTCGTAATATTCCAGCTCAGTGTCCGTTTCGATCTCCTCGGGAGCCTGCGACCAAAAATAACAGTTTTTAAACTAAGATGGCGGGGAAATTTTTAGTCTTATATGCAATTATGCATGACACATCAGTAGTTTTGCTGAATATGCAATTTTTATTTTACTTTTATATCACAGACAACCCTGTTACAGGGGATGGTAACATGTCACGTCTAAAATATACATTCACAATTCTTTTGGGGTCTTTTTGAGTTATATAAATTGCAGTTTACCCCAAAACCTACCCGTCCCATCAACACGGCTCTTCTGATCTCCCTAACTCCATCGTAATAATAATAATAATAATAATAGGCATTTATATAGCGCTAATTCCAGTAAACTGCTCACTAGCGCTTGTGGATGCTGGATTTATCTGTAGAAACTTTTAAATAGGTAAGTCTTAAGATTTCTCTTGAAACCTTCAAGTGTTTTGGAGGCCTTGACTATCTCTGGGAGTTGGTTCCACAGTTTCGGAGCAGCATGCGAAAAGGCTCTGTCTTCATATTTGTTTTTATTGCAGGAGGGTGGTTCATTTAAGAGCATTTTGTTATTGCTTCTCAGATTACAGTTTCGTTCAGATTTTGGCTGAATCATATTTTGAATATACAAGGGAGCTTGCCCGTTTATTGCTTTCCAAGTTGTTAACATGAGTTTGAATTGTATTCTTGCTGGAATGGGCAGCCAATGTAGCTGCTTCCTATGCTGGCTTACACTGTCATGCTTTCTCAATTTTTCAATGAGTCGAACGGCTGAGTTTTGGGCCACTTGAAGTTTATACAGCAAACGATGAGAGGTTCCATAAAGAAGACCATTTCCATAGTCTAGGTGAGGTGTGACAAGAGCATTGACCGCTGTTTTACAGGTTTCCTTGTCCAATGACTTCCTGATTTTTGAAATGTTTCTAATATTGAAATAGGCATTCCGACACATTTTGTTGACTTGTTTTTCCATGGTCATGTTTTTGTCAAAGATTACACCCAGATTTCTGACATGATCGACTGCATTGATTTTGACATTGTCGACATGGATTGATGATACTTGCAGTTTATTAAGTTGATGTGGACTGCCAATGAGCAGTAGTTCTGTTTTTTCTCCATTGTTACAAAGCTTATTTTCATGGAGAAATTTTCTGATATCAGCAATGCACTTTTCCATTTTGACTACAGCATTTCCTTGTTCTGAGAAAGTTGGTTTGAAAGAGAGTATAAGTTGCTCGTCATCGGCATACTTTTGGTCTTTGACTTGGTGTTTTTCAGCCACTTCACTTAATGGAGCGATGTATGAATTAAATAGGATTGGTCCTAATTTTGAACCTTGAGGAACTCCAAATTTAAGTGGCAGTCTGGTTGATGTCTTGTCGTTAATTATCACCGACTGTGACCTTTCAGAAATGTATGACTTGAAACAGCATAGCGCAGAATCATGAATACCGTATCTGCTTTCTAAACGTTTCAGTAGAATCTTGTGATCAATTGTGTCAAAAGCGGCTGAAAGGTCCAACAGTACAAGCATCGTTACTTCACCTTTGGTCATATTCAACATGATATCGTCATGGATCTTTGTCAGAAGGGTTTCAGTGCTGTGGAATTTTCTGTAAGCTGACTGTTTCTCATCGTCCAGGTTGTTTATAGTAAGATGGTCTGTGTATTGTTTAATAACAGCACTTTCAATAAGTTTGCCAAGGAATGACAGGTTTGATACTGGTCTATAATTCTTTTTGATTAGATCCAATCCACATTTTTTCAACAAAGGTTTTACTAAAGCATGTTTCAACTCAAGAGGCATTTCTCCCTGTGTGAGTGACTTATTGACAACATTGGTTATAACTGGGAGGTATTCATCAATGCATTGGAGCAAAAGCCATGTGGGAATAGGATCAAGTTGGCAGTGTTTAACTGGCATTTCTCTGATCAGTTTCTTTATGTCATTCTGAGATAGCCTTCTGAAGTGTCGCAGTGTATGAGGGGCAGTTTCGATATTGTTGGCAGTATCATTGTGTGTGGAGTCCAACTTAGACCTGAGTGTTTTAATCTTTTCATCAAAAAACTTATTGAAATCATTTGCCAAGTCAATTTCATTTGTGTGTGGTGGGAGAGGTAGTTCTTGTTTTCTGTTAAGACTTGAGTTCAGTAACTTGAACAACTTCTTAGCATCACCATTAGAATCTTTAATCTTGACTCGCAGATCTTCCGATTTGAGGTGACTCAGCTGCAGATTCAATGCATTTCTTTTTTCTTTGAATGACTCCCAGTCATTTTCAAGTCTGGTTCTCCTCCATAATCTCTCTGCTTTCCTCTTTTCTGATTTTAGAAGCTTGATATCAGCATTATTGAATGGAGTGGGTGTGCGTAGAGTTACTTCTCTGATTATAATGGGAGCATGTTTCTCCAGAACCTCTTCAGTAGAGTTATAGAGTCGAATGAGTTCATTAAGACCTTTCTGTTCCATCCCACTTACAGACAGATGTCTTCCAATGTCTTTTTTGAAATCTTGAACAACAATTTTACTAGTTTTTCTGAAACTGATTTTCTTCTTGGGTTTTTTTGCTTTCTTGATTGGAATGTCAAACAGAATGCAGTTATGATCAGAGAGCAGGTCACTGACCCTACAGTTGTTCAATATGGATTTTTCTCGAGTAATAACAAGGTCCAGTGTATTGCCATCTTTGTGCGTTGGTGCAGAGACATGTTGCACAAGACCAAACATTTCAAGGATGTCGTTAAATTTAATGGCCTTGTTATCATCCGGTTTATTCACATGAAAGTTGAAATCGCCAGTAATTATGATTTCATTGTTGAATGTCTGATAGTGTCCCAGAAACTTTGTGAATTCGGTGAAGAATTCTGCAATACTGTATTTATTTTTGTTTGATGGCTCTGGGCGGTACACTAGAAGTATTGTGACAATTTTCCCATCCATTTGAACTTGTATTTCCATATGTTCAAAGGTCTTGGTCTTCATGCGATCTTTTTGAATTGCTTGAATGCCAGATCTGACAAGGCAACCTACTCCACCACCTGGTCTTCCGAAACGAGGCGAGCTAAGAAAGAAATATCCACCATTTTGCTCCAACTCGCCGATTTCAACTTTATCATCATCTTTTAACCAAGTCTCAGTGAAAAGAAAGATGTCTAGATCATATTCATCATTGCAGTCCTTAACAATTTGCGTTTTCTGTCTCAAACTCTGAGCATTCCACACACAGGTTTTCAGAATATTGTTTGGTTTGAGAATAGTCTTGTGGGGATGAATTCTTATAAGTTCAGCAGACGCTGACATGGAGTGATTTTGTGCTAAAATCTCAAATCTATTAGAGAGTTTGATTGAGCTACTGTTGTGAATTACACGGTTTACCTTTGGCCGAGTTGCAGATGTTGCTGGTTGTAGCCCATTGACTTTTCTATTTAGACCAGTTCGCAAGGCATCAGAATAAAGCTTTCTATATTTGTGCATTGTTACTATCTGTTTGATGTGAGAATTCGATAAGCAAGCAATATGTGACTTAAGAATATTTGAAAATCAAGGATGACTCAATTTGTGACTGACCAAAGTTAAGAGTCAAGGATCGATTTGTGATTGACCGGAGTAGTTGCTTAGAATCGAGGATCAGTCAATTTGTGATTGACTGAAGGAGTTGGATAGAATCAAGGATCAAACAATTTGTGATTGACTGAAGGATTTGGTTAGAATCGAGGATCAATCAATTTGTGATTGACCGAAGGGTTGGTTAAGAGTCAAGATCAATCAATTTGTGATTGACCAAAGGAGTTGGTTAGAATCGAGGATCAATCAATTTGTGACTGACCCAGGGGTTAGTTCGGATCAAGGATCAATCAATTTGTGATTGACCAAAGGAGTTGGTTAGAATCGAGGATCAATCAATTTGTGATTGATCGAAGGTGTTGGTAGATCTGTCAGTTAGTGACTAGATCAGAAAATTTAAAGATGATCTGTCAGTTAGTGACTAGATCAGAACAATTTGATAGTGATCTGTCAGTTAGTGACTAGATCAGAACAATTTAATAGTGATCCGTCAGTTAGTGACTAGATCTGAACAATTTAATAGTGATCCGTCAGTTAGTGACTAGATCAGAACAATTTGATAGTGATCTGTCAGTTAGTGACTAGATCAGAACAATTTGTGACTAGATCAGAACAATTTAATAGTGATCCGTCAGTTAGTGACTAGATCAGAACAATTTAATAGTGATCCGTCAGTTAGTGACTAGATCAGAACAATTTGATAGTGATCTGTCAGTTAGTGACTAGATCAGAACAATTTAAAAGTGATCCGTCAGTTAGTGACTAGATCAGAACAATTTAATAGTGATCCGTCAGTTAGTGACTAGATCAGAACAATTTGATAGTGATCTGTCAGTTAGTGACTAGATCAGAGCGAATTATTTAACAAAGCTGATTGTTAGCTAGTGATCTGTCAGTTAGTGACTAGATATGAGAAAAATAAAAAAATTTTTTATTTAGCTATAACAATAGAAATGGCCATTCGAGACGCATCAATAAACGCATTCTCATCCACGTCCTTTTTGGGGTTCGAATGCAAAGCGCTGACTGCTCCCTCCACCTTCTCAGCGAAGTTGGGGACAACTGGAAAGGAAAGAAATAAAACAATTACAACTATTATAATATGGAATGTACTGCAAGAAATAAAAATATTATAACTATGATAACATACAGCTGTGTCATTGCATGACTAAAGAACGGTTCAAGCCGGAGTATGACCAAGAAACTGTACCACACCTGGCCATTTCTATTGTTATAGCTAAATAAAAAATTTCAGGAATTTTATTTCTTGTTTTATTTCATGTAAAACTTCTGTTCTCCTTTTCACAGTTTGCTAATCACTCCCAAAAAATTACTACCAACTACACCTTACATCTTCACTTACAGAAAATGATAAAGAAACATATGTTTTGAAAGACCTCAACCTGCTGAGTCGAAGGTATCTGTTGTAAAAAGAAACTCCTACTTCCCGAATACCTTCCCAGGGTTACAGCTAAAAAAGAGCACTTCCACACTTCAACCTTGCACCTGACAATGCCTCGCGTGCCTTGTATCAATTGATGAATGGTTCCAAAAGCTTTAACAACTTCCCAGGGCTATCCAGCTATACTATCCTCACTGATGCCATCCATCTTTTAATTCTCTTTTGAAACATCGACCTTGGTGCTGTACGGTAGGACTAACACAACTTGTATCACTTACAAACTAGATGCCATACAACTAACTATACTGACACATTGTACATCTAGTATGTAATCAACACTCAGAGCCTAAATTGTAGCATCAATCTCCTTGTCAATTATATTTCTCTCCAATTTAAATTAAACACATTTCTTTCAACTCTTTTCTTTCTTCTACATCAAATTAGTCTTGAAACTTTTACATTCCCTCATCTTATGGCATTTAGTGATCATTTTTCAGGGGATGGAAGGCACAAGGAGTTCTTTCAATCTCATCACAAAGTTTTAATATAAATTTTCCATGACTTTAAACATTCATGTGCTCTTCTACGACTGAATTGTTTTTCCATGACTGTAGGTAGCCTACATATACAGATTTTACATTTCTTTTTACTTTTTTCTTGATCTACTTAAGTTCCAAACTCACCCTGGTCCCTCAATACGAGCACGGCCTCCATGACTCTCTCCGTGTACACCCCAGGCTCATAGTTGTCCATCTCGGCACTGACCACGTTGACCACCCTGGCTGACCGCCCTCTGATTGCTCCTGCCGTGCGGTCCAACATGTCTGCATCTCGCTCTTGTAAGGCAAGGAGTCAAGGACGCACTTGTTGACGTCTTCTAAGATGTGACCCTCTGCAACAGTGGAAATTAAATCTCAGTATTCATATAAATGACACACATGTATGCAGTACATAATATAAGGCAATCCCAGACTGGAAAAGGCCCTATAAAATTAAGAGAACAACAAATTAATTAGTAATTTATTAATTATTTAAGGGACTGTATACAACCACAATAAAATCACAAGTATCATTATTTTTCTTTCACCATATGACACTCCAAATGTGTAGACATCTACGTAGTACGTTCTGAAAATCGTCTTTTTGAAGTCTAAATAACTCGTATTTCATACAACTTAAAAGCCCTTTAGAAGTGCGAGGAATTCAATTTGGGAAGCGGAGTAGTTCATATTCATATCATGATCATTTCCACTTTGATCTAATGAAATATTAGGAAAACATGTTGAGATCAAAGCATCAAATTCTATTGCAAAGTGCTTCTAGGCTAAATATGGTTTAACATTATATATTCAACAAAAATACGCTGAGACTACGTAATTACAAGGTCGCAGCTATAAATTCTTCTCTTGCAGAAAATCCAATTAAGTGACCTAATTGATCAAACAGTCTGACATACAATCTTGAAGATTATAAAAGCTTTATCTTTATTTACAAATAGAAAAGAACTTGGTAGCAGGAATATCATAATGTTGCAAAGTTTTTGTTCTTTTTTGTTCCAGAATTCCTAACCAAAAAGAATGTCTTCCTGAAATATTTATCTCTTTCTAATTGCGCTGCAAGATACATTGTCATTAAGCAGTCCTGATAAAGCCACTGCCAACAATACCGCAAGACTGCTAGCTGCCTAATACTGCCTATCATGTACTTAGTAGTACAGTGAGTACCACGCAAAAGGACGTTAGTACCCCTAATTGTTTTGTTTTAAGACCTACTAAATCCAGGACACCCACCTGACATGGCCAGGAAGTCATCAATCGTCGTGATGTCATCAACGGCTTCTGTCAAGAGGCGAACCTGACGTTCCCACGCCTCCTTAAAGACGTCCATGTTGTCTTGAGCAACCTTGGATTTCGGTCGAGCGGCTAGGATGCGAGCTGCGTTGATAACCTGGGAGGAGAATTGGAAATAATAAGGATTTTTGTTTGAACATGAAACACCAGTAACAATCAAAAGTTTAAGAAACATAGAAAGACGTGAAGACAAACCTGTGGGCACATGGACTCAATCTGGGCGGCGGCCATTCTTACGTACTTCACTCCCTCCTCGTTGTTGGACATGGAACTGGCCAAGTTAGCAACCTGAAAGGTCAAAAAGGTCGCGTTAAGGTGCATGGCTCGATACTCGTGAACTTTCCCATGTTGTTACTGCCGCTGTTCATGAAACGAAAGTTAAAAAATTGGGCTTTTTGCCATTCTCTATGTCCCTTGACAACAACTTGAGAAACTGCTCAAGCTTATAAATCTAATGTCCAAAATTAGATTGAAACATGGTCAAAGGTAGTCCTAAGTAAGCACCTATGTAGTTCATCAGACAGGACTTGTCGTTTCGTATTTACCATTAAATAAACACAACAGTCAAGGTCGTGGGTCATAACAAGTTTCAACAAAGTCAAAATGATTTATTGTTTCTTTTGAAAAGAACTAATTAGTCAAAGATAAGCATCTCAACCAAAGCCAAAGTAACTGTAAAGTTGAGAGTGAGTTCACGACTAGGTCTTTAAGCTTTAACTAGGTCAAGGGAGGTCATGGAAGGTCAAAAGAAGCATCAAAGAACGACCACTGGACATCAGCAGATCAAGAAGGAGCCTCTAGGAGATGCAATTAGCCTCGGACTGAGTCGGACAAGAAAGGAGAAAGATTCTCCATTGATGAGTTAGAGATGAGTTCTTGTTACGTAAAGGGGTTAATCAGAGAAAAGTCAGTTCAGTGCAAAACAGTACTTCCTCTTTTTAGCCTAATTGTATCCAATACACTCCAGGCTTCCTGTCAAATGCCTATTTGCCACACAATGCTCGATTCTCACAAATGGCAATGGCCAAAACAGAAGCAAATCAACGATTAAAATGGAACTAAGTTTGCGGAATTTGCTACATTCAGGAAAAAAACTTATATTAACCCGTCTCAGGGGTTGTCAGGATTCCAAAGACAATGTGGGTCAAGTCATGCATGCAAAAATTACAAACAAATTTGTATCTCACTGTCGGTTTTTATGCCAGTAACATGATGAGACCGGCAAATACCTTCAAAATGTATCTAGAATCTCCTTACAAATCGAAGCATTCCATTACTGGAACCCAATAAATCTCCAGAAACCTACTTCATAATTAATGCTACCTCACAAAATCATCCAGACATACAACGTAATACACACATACCTCCACAAGCTTGTTGCGTGGTCAGTGAAGACCTGAGCATATTCCTCCACCTCCTTCTCATTTCCAGCTTTCGCAGCTTCGATGAGGACGAGTAGCGGCATGTTGGTCTCCATGAAGGTGTCTGACACGTGGTCCACGACCGCCCTCCTCAACTGCCGTCGCAGGTCTCTCGTCTTTCTGCTCATGTTCTCGATCGCTTTGTCCAACTCTTTGCTAGGCTCCTTGCGACCCATCTGCAATCAAATTAAAGGATACTTCAATACTTTGGCATTTTGCTCATTTTCATATACAGTTTATAACAATTACACATTCAAATCGCAACTTCACACAACAATTAAAGAAATGTGCACTTTTTGTTTTACATTTCAGTTCATAATGATTAACATATCAAGTTTAAATTTCAATCATTTTTCTACCTGGAGTCATACAAACTTAAAGATAGCTCAAAGAATTCTAATGATATGAAAGTTTTCAGTATAGTATTCGTAATATCAACATTTGGAGAAAAGACATTTGCTGGCAAATGAAAAATGTAATGCAGTTTACCAATTATACAATGTTAGCATATATCATCATTGATCACAATTGGGTCATTTCACACAATCTTCCCAACACATGCACTTAACCATCATGTTAATCATTCCTCGTACATAATATGTTGTAACTTCATATCAATCAGTTTCCTAACCAATGCAATATATCAAAGCCTGCAATCAACCAGAACCCCTCAGTTTTCCACAAGCAGACAAGTGTCAATCACCCCAATACCCAGCAATAGATCTAACAGGTTCATCAATCAAGGTAGCATCATGCAACTGAATCATTCATTACTGAGAAAACTGATCAGGCTGATCCGCAGGGTACGATACCACTGGAGATATTACGATCATTTTGTTAATATCTTCATGTATAATCGATCAGGACGTAAACAGGATTGTGACGTGGATACCTATCATGAGCACATGGTCACAAGGTGAAATTTTTGATGGATTATATCATAAATCAAATTGCTTGTATGAAATGTTGTCTTAAATTCAGAAAGGACACATTAACCCTTACTGGACAGAAATGACATTTATGGCATCCCTAGCTAGCTGCTTGAGGGACCATTTATGTCCCTCAGGAACATGCTGATGACGTCACAATCGTTCTGGGAGATTGTTTAGTTGGAGCAGCTCAGTCCAGTAAGGGTTGAGAGGATGCACAAGCGCTACACAGCTACTAGGGTGTAATAAGTTAAAATCACTTCCTAAAATTGAGCAAAATTAGTCCTCTAGACTGCAATCACACTGCCAAGATAATGGGATCAACATATACATGATTGTACTAGCTTGACTGCTTATCGGAAACAACTGTCATGAAGTGATGAAGCGACACTCCTCCCAGATGATCAATTATCAATGTTGAGCAACCTTTTAAAATTACAAAATTTACGCTTGACCATAATATTACAGCATGATTACAAATATTTCCCCACCATTACCACACCATCTACATTTTACGACAACCTATGCCTGTACTTCGATGAAAGTTTTTCCTTCCTTGCTCTTCCTGGTTTCCCCCACACCTTTGGTGGAATTTCCCCTGGGTGCAATCTGAAAACATGCACAATAGCAGCAGCTAGTGAATGATGCTTGGAGTACCTAAGGGAGTACTATTTATCCCATAGTTATTTCCCACACAATATGCAAAGGCTCACAGCAGCCTGCCCAACCAGAGTCCCGGGTGCCATGCAAAGGGCACATCATTTACTGTGAAGGTCAGAATATGAAAAGGCAACAATATCTGAATATGATCCACATAGACTATTCAGCTCATCCAAATTTAGTCATCTCTCAAAGCACAAATTCAGTTTTTGCTAAATGTTTGACCTGTTGACAGTGCATCTAAATGTTCATTGTTTCATTTTCATATCAGTAGAACACATTAATCATATATATGTTTTTGGCATTAAAATAAATCAAAACTGACAAATATTATTACATATCAAAATATCAGACCTGTAGCCTACTTAGTGCATATCAACACTTGTCTCAATTCTTTTTGTAACATTTCTTGTACATCAAATTTTGGTTTTGTATTGATTCAAGCCAGTTCTCCAGATTGGAACCAGAGAACATATTTCAGAAATCCAAACCAAAGTTCTTCACTTCCTAAAATCATCATAATTATTACAAGCAATGGTAAAATACATTTTACTTCAAACATATTCTTAAATCAGTTTACCTTCACTTCACTTCTGCCTCCCCTCCATCTTCCCATTTTCCTGTTCTGAGTCAGCATAGTCTGAACACCAGTGAGCCAACAGAACCACCAGTGAGCCAACACGGAGTTGTTAATACTTGTTATGCAGACAGTCTGGTCTACATTCTAGTCAATCATCCTATGATATATCCATCATGCCCGAACAACATGATTGTACATTTTGTAACAACCGCCCACAAAAGCAAATTGTATTGGCAAAAAAAATTAATTCACTCCACAATATTTGTCTGGGTGCCATATTTGGACAGCAATTTCACAGAATTTGTCTAGATTTAATGCCATTGTTTCTTCAAAACAATTTGATTGTGAAAAAACACCTGAAAGTGGATAACAGAAGCCACACAATGTGCTGCTGAATGGAAAGCAAAAATGCGAAATTCCAAATCAAAGAAGACAAATGAAAAAACCTTATTCTCCATTAAGCGATTGCTTGTACAGATACAGAAAAGACAGATAAAAAGAAGAAAATGAGAGGAATCTAATAGAAAAATTTGTGATCTGTAATTACAAAATTGCATTCAGTTAGGTAAACTCAGGGGTCTTTTATTAGATATTTGAATGGAAGTAGAGTAATTAGAGATGGGGCAAGAGATACAAAAGAGAAATAACGGAGATAAAAAGAAAAGAAGGAAAAACAATGGACACACAATAGGGATATATAGTAGATAAAGAGATGATATTCAGCAGACAAATGAGAACCAACACTGAAGGGAAATTAAGAACTTAGCAAGTACTATTTACGACAAACCATATCAGTTGATTCTGATAGATTTTTAATGAAACAAAAACCCATTTTTCAAAGAAAACTTACTAAGAACAAGGGATACTGCAAATACAAAGAAAAAGAAACTGACATTTTGAAAAGAAGTTGAGGGATTATATTAGATTCTGTCAGAATGAAGTACCGTGTAGACATGATATAGCGGTGAACATTATCAAGAACATGATTTATCAAAGTTAATGCCACAAAAGATCGTTATTAATGCCTTCATTATCTGCCATGCCCTAATTAATAACTAAAATGAGAAGAATCTGAGGAGGCTGAGAGTAGCACTTGAAGACAACAAGATCGTCTCGTAAGCTATGAGAATTAGAAACAATATTGATGACTTTGTGATAAATAAGCAGAAACATGATTCCGTTTACAGATGATTTCATATTTGTAGACATAAATCAAATAACAAAAAAATTTGCAAAATTTTTGATCTGACATCAGAAAATCCTGCCATGTGATTGGTCAAGCTGCACATAACATGTCACTTTTTCAAGCAAGTGATGTTGGCTGGAAAAATGTTGTCATAATTTCAACCAATCAACTGCTGCAAAGGCCACCTTGGTATTGTGCCAGTTATTCACACATGTCAAACCGCAATCCACATGAACTATTTCTCATGAACTATTGTATTTCACACTCCCGTGTTACATTTGATTGCTTAAGCTGATATTAAATCAGTCTCAAGCGACTCTGAATGGCTTCAAATCCCTGAACGCTAAATTATAATGCCTTATACCACTGTTTGCTTTTTCTGGCCAATCAGAAGGCAGGATTTCGCTCTGATATAATGCATATCACAACTCATACACCTGACCATGATATTGCATGCTTGGCTGACTACAAGTTGATAAAATTGAAGGAAACACTGAAACAAAACTGACCAACAAAGGATTAAAACTGAACAACACAGACAGTAAACAAGGAGGAAGATTGTATCAAGTGTAACTGGTCTCAATAAAAAGGCTATATTCACTCTTTTTTATCAATACCATTATCTGAAATAGTGATCAAATTTAAGTTCACTTGATAAAATAGTACATTTGGGATATGTAAGCTGCAAAAAAAATAGCGGAGCTGCAGACCAACAATTTTGGCCCCATTTGGCAAGTTCAAAGAATTATTATTTCTTCTTAATTCGGGGGCTGCCGCCCCCGAACCCCTGCTTCTTCTTATTTCGGGGGCTGCCGCCCCCGAACCCCTGCTCCTTGCTTTCTGTTATTTTTCAAATATCTTTCATAATTTAAAAATAACATTTGCTAAGCGACTCTAATAATCAACCTCCCCAAAGTGACCTTGGCTGAGATGGCTGCACTATCGACCTACCTATCTATCTATATATCTATCTATCTATCTATCCGTCTATCAATTTATCTGTCTATCCATATCTATCTATAAAATTAATCAATGAAATTAATGTATTGTGTTATTTCCATCTATCTATCGATCTTTCTATCCATCTTTTCATCTATCTTTCTATCTACAAAATTAATGTATTGTATTATTTCCTGAGAACAAAGAATTCTGACCTGTTGCCTTCAGGGCTGCCAACCTTCAAATGAACTGAGGAACATGAATGTGCAACAAATACAATAAAATGTTATCAAACAAGAAGGATTGAAGGCAAACAAAGGGATTTAAATTAATTTGTTTTGTACTTAGTGGTATAAGTTAGATAACACCCTTGTTTGTGACAATATGCAATAATCCTCGGGCTAAAGCCCTCGGATATATTGCATATTGTCACAAACGAGGGTGTTATCTATTACTTGACCAAAAGCATTGTCTGTGATAAAAGTAAAGGACTATTCAGAATTAAACTTTACGACTGGGTCGTGGGGGGAGTGGTAGTTTCTAAGGTTTTACTTGAGTAGGAACCACCTTTTTGCACATGCTTCGTATGATTTGGGGCAATGGGAATTTTTCCCGAAAGGGTACCAATTGTTCATGTAGGTTTCAAGGGGAGTGATTATTTTTCACAACATGCTTGTTGAATGAAATTCTAACAAAAGGAAAGTGAAGTACTACAAATATTTGTGAAACCAAAGGGGGGGTATCATTTTTCACAGAAAGTTCCATCAAAACTCCCCCCCCCCAGTCATATTCTGCATCGTCCCTTAGGATAGGAGGATGATCCAGTGATGTGGCCAACATTAATGAGAAAATCATAGTGAGGATCAAACCAGGGTCCCAGCGCTCGGTAACCCGTTGTCAGCAGAGCGCTCCTCTGAGGAAATGTCACATGCATGTATTTGTTTGTTTTCTGCAAAAATAGTCATTATGTGGATCATCTGATCCCAATCATCTCAATGCATGGTATTACACTTTGAAAATGTGCATACTAGACATGTGTGAAACACTTACAGAAACTCTCACTTGAAACAGTAAGTGTCAGTTCCATTGAGGAGATCAATGGATTAGAATGCCATGGTCACCCACGTAAAACGCTATGTCACTTTTCAGGAGAGAGTGTTGTCATACCTTCTCTCAACCAATGAAAATTGCAGGAAAAATGATGTATTTTCTACCACAAATGTCTACAAATATGAAATCATCTGTAAAGGGTTGGAAGGAGCATTGCAACATTATACATGCAAACAACTTTCAAAAAAGATTATTTATTGGTGATTACAATAATTATAAAAATGTTTGTAAAATATGATCAAGACAAGAGCAAGTCTTGGCGAGAGTTTGCAATATTAAGTAACTCAGATGCCAAGATAGAAATCATATTTCACAGGGATTTTAAAAGCACTGTTTAAAGAGTTTAAGAGAAAAAGATTGGACTTGAACCGAAGATAGACATGAATGAGCAAGTGCAGCCCTCTTGAATACACTCTTACTGCCCTCAATCATACCATGTCACATCATATCGTCACACACTTGTGACTTATGAATGTGGACAGGCCTTTAACAGGCCGTCCTGTCTATAAATAGGAAGGGGCTTTACTCCGATCATGGCAGCTTCCAGGCGAGACGGAAGGGTCCAAACCTCATCACGATCAATCAAGGGTTGCGGAGAGGAGAGAGAGGAGAGGAGAGACATCACTCTAGCACCCTCACTTTTAAAAGACCTGATGCTAGGTTTCTGGGGCCAGGAGGCAGAGACGCAGAGCAGATGGGGTGATGGCTGTGAACGTGTTGGGGTGACAATGTCATGATATACTCTTGAAAATATATTTCTTGTGTGGTAATGTAATGATGATGATGAGGATGCTGATTGGTACTGATGGCACCTCATCCTTGGCTGCAGCCATATCAATGCACCTGGTATAATTTAGTGAATACAAGTTTCACAAATTGCAATGGAAGTGAACGCTTCAAGATGCTTATAACTCTCTTGATGCAAACCCTGGGTCACAAAACACCACAACCTCAGCACTGTGTCAGAAGCACCCGGTGCACAGCCCAGTGATGCAGTACTGATGCAATGAGGGATAGCGCAGGTCCCTTGGTGACACCCATCTGGAGACCCGGACCATCCTCAGACCATCCTCAGACCGCCCAACACATGCTCCCAGTCACTCGCCTCCCCCGAGTCGATTCTGCGTCGATTTGCTCCTCATTGAGCCTCGTAAAAAGTAGCTGTCAGCTATGAAGGGTGACTGGGGTGCAGTAGTCGGGTGTTATCCCACTAGTGCGGCCCCTGTTACTCATGCCAGGGTCTTAGCACGTCAACTGCTTCGGTACATACACAGAAGCAGACTCAAGCAGTAATGACTCCAAAATTAATCTCTCATTTGCCACAGAAGTGGCACTAGTACCTGTACAGTAGCGCTTCAGCAGCTCAGTAGTCACTGGGGTGAAACAGTAATAACTTGCAAATTGAGACACTGCAACGACCCCAAAACGTGACTCCTGGCGGGTGGTGATAGTTCACCGCATATCGCACAACTTGTGATGGCCTCTCTATCCTCCCCACAGATAAAGTAAGCGTAATAAGGTTTTACAGCAGAAAGTGCCACTTTTGATTGCCGGAGTCCAATATGGCTTCCACCAATACAAATGACGCTTCACGAATACGGCAGCATCAACCATATTCAGGAAATTTCAGACAAACAACCAGAACTGAAGCCTCAATGACAGGATAGTTGTTTGAATTTAGTAAGTCCACTTAGGAAGTTAACCCCATAACAAAGGTATATGGTGACAGGACAGGGCTCTGTATGCAGCTACCTTGTTGTAGTATGCCTGTATTCGTTAGCCGCAGCAACACAGTGTACTAATATGTGGATGAGACAAGCTCATAAATAGTGGACATCGACGGAGGATGCAGAGTAGCAGGATGCAGAGCAAGCAGATGCCAAGCAAGAGGATGCAGAACCAATGGATACAGCACGCCCAAGCAATAAATCAGGATGTAGCACTGCAAGCTTACTCGGTGTAACTACATGTAGCAGCAAACTATCCACCATTGAATCACCAAGCAGAGCATAAATTCAGGCTTGTAAATCATCATTTGCAGATGAGGAAGGTTGAAACGCGGAGATCGCAAATTACACCCGGGAAATTGCACAGAAGGATGTAGGCATAAATCTACATTGCACGTGAATGGATGAACCACAAGATGGTGGAGGTAAATGCATCTTAAAGAATGTCCAGGCAGACAACCGCAGCGAAAAGCATGTCAGGTTGTCCAAGAAAGAACCGATAGTAACAATAAACACAATAACTGTGGACGTTTTGTACATCGACAACAACACACAAGATGTCTGACAACAACACTCATGAAAAAAAAGAACAATTTTGGCAACAACCGAAAAGTTGAACAACTGCAGCGGTCAACAACTGACAACAACGGACAACAACAGAATCAAATCCAGGCACTTCTGAAAAAATGTCAACAACCCCTACAGTGAATCCTGTCAACAATTAACAAGACTCCCGGGGGGGTACTCATTATGAAAGGGTATATATAGAGGCGCTGGATGGTTTAGGTTTCTTGGCCTTCTAGGATTAAAACGGTATCAGTTTTTTATGAATTAACATTAATTTGGTTGCCCTTTTTTCACCCCCAACATGTTTGGTACCGTTAGAATCGGCTTCAAAAGACGGTTAAAATGGTATAAAAATCTTAAAAGATTAAATTGGTTTTGGATATTTTTACTAAAAGATTAAAATGGTCAGTGGTTTTGGCGTTGGTCTCGGATTAAAATGGTTTTGTTTGTCAAAATCGCCATGGCGCTTCCCTATGCAAAATTCCGCGAAGTACCCCCCCCCCGGGACTAGACTCAACAACCACCAAAATGTGTGTTGACAGGACGCAAACAACGGACATGTCAATGGGGGCAAAGGAATGTCCGCAACAAAAAGGCCACAATAAAATGTTGTTGACAATAAAAAGTCAAGAGGGAATGAGGCAAAGCAATCAGAGACAAGAGGGCAAAAAGAACCCACAAGAACCAATCAGCATTTCGCCTGCAACAAAACCCACCAATACAATTAGTCCGAGTACCTCTGGCCGTTTTACTACTTCTGCAAACTTTTTATTCTGATACTTTCCAGAAAAAAGGGTGAGCTATGCATGTAACAAGACTTCTGTGGCAGATTAGTACTGTATATGGCACAATGGGAATTTATGATGTTAAAGAAGGTAATCTTACTTTTATGGATTATACACTAGGCATCTTATCATCACAACCAATAATTACAAACAGGTAACAGATGCGTGACGCATCTTATGGCAAAATTGGCATTATTTTAACTAGCAAGCAGAAAGCTTCAAAATTTGTGTGACTCTCTTTACTGTTTCAAGTCAAAACATAACAATAAAAAGACAAGTGCACGCCAAATGTCAAACAGTCAGATCTTCGACCAGTGGCTCAATACATTTCCTCTTGCTCCCATCTCATTCTCGCATTCCGCTGTAGTACGAGGAAACACACAGGACGAATGCAAAGTGGGGGATGACAAGACGAAATTTGAGCGACTCATTGCCACAAAGATGTCAACATGGTCAAGGGCAGAATGATGTAGCAGTTGGAAGATGAAAGGGAGGGAAAGGAAGGGTGGATGGATTGGAGTAGGGTGGATCACTGTGGATGAATGTGGATGGATTTGAGGAGCAGTGGATCATTGTGTTAGAATAGAGATGAATGTGGATGAATTTGAGTGTGTGTGTGTGAATAATTGTGGATGAATGTGGTTAGATTGGAATGAATTTCAAAGTTGGTGGCCAAGATAAGAGTGTTTGTGAATTTGAGTGGATGTGGATGATTGTGAATGAATTTGAGTGTACGTACAAACATCAGATTTTCCCCATAATTATGCAATTTCAAGAAGCAAAACTTTTATTGCCAAATACTGCAAAGTAATCGTGTTGATGTATACTGACACAAATATTGTTCTTGTTGTATAATTATTGTAAAAACTTCCATTAATTCTTCTTCTTCCACAAATACAAGGAAGGCACGATACAAAATTCCAACTTCTGCATAAATCAAGTCTTGTTTGTTGTAAGAACCATCGGTCAAATTGACCGTGGCCACCAGATACTTTCAGATAATAGTAACTACCTTCGGGGCACGGCTGGTTTCGGCTAAAGTCGGATGTAACTTATCGTCAAATCTGGCATGAATGATTCACTGCAAGTGTGTATAATCTAACATAGCAGCAGACCGAGACTGAGGCCAAAGTCCAGCGGAAAATAAGAAGAGAAAAACTACAACAGAAAAACAAGAGGACTCTGTCGTCTGCATATTAGCCAATACATACATTTACACCAAAAAATTCGGAGGCATAGACTTCTCTGAATTAATTGATGCTCAGAATAAAAAAGTCCATCATTATTTGCATAACCCTTCACATTCCCAGACAAGTCTATAGCATTAAGGGAGACAAAGCCGGGCCATGTGCAGTATCCAGTATCAATCCCAGTTAAAGTGCAAGGTCATTGCATGATGATGCATGCCCACAGCACTGAACAAATAATGAATAGGCGCGCATTTTCTTACACATCTATCTGGAGGACAACACCAGCACTATTCATACTCAGTACAATTCGTACTCATTAGTCAGAACAGGCCATGCAATCAACGATACATTCTCTGATGAGCCACAGACACAGTCAGCACGACTGCAATATGTGAATACATAAAATGGCGCGAAGAAAAAGCGTCTCCCTGACAGATGGGATAAGAGAGCTCACTCCGATTCATTATGAGGACACCTGCTGAGCCAGGCAGACTTAAAGCATAAGGGAGGATTTCTTGGGTGTTAACAATACAAGGCGGATTGGTGGTGGGAGACTGCAGGACTGAGAAAAGAGCAATACGGCGTGAAAATAGTACGTGCCGGTATAGACTGGGAGAGAACTAAAAGAAAAGTTGGGATCCATTAGAGTAGATTGAGACAGGTTAAGGATCAAACCACTGATAAAGAAGCTTACGGGTAAAACAAATGTAGTGTTTCAGGAGAAAGGACATCTGGAAGTTTTGCTTTGAGTACAACAATATGCGGCGATTCTGTATGTGATGAGCTCAAAGGTTAACAGAGTACCATGATTGATGCAGACAAGCCCAGAACTGGGAATGGCTAAAGACACACATTGTCACTAAGGATATATTTGATTGGGAGAAACCACTTGACAGAAAAATGGCTCTCAAGACAAAAAAAAATACTTTAAAAAAACCTAAAGATTTTGTAAGAACTACAATACACAGCAATGTACATGATTTGGCATAAAAGAGCAAGGATTTTATGAGAATTGACCAGGAAAATCCTACAGATAGAATGGGATGGGATCAGATAAAGAGATCTTACACAAATACAATGTTACAAGAACAGCACAGAATCCTCAGCCACTATACAATACACAGAGGTGATTCTGTCGATACATTGTGCTGGAAAAGGAAGACACCAGAGGGTTTAACAGCGTACATTTGTATTATAGAGTAAAAGAAGTGCGCAAGAATAGATTGGAAGAGACAGGGCATAAGCCAATTCAATGAAAGAAGAACATATAGATTGCTTAGCCTTTGGTTACACTAAAGCATACAATAGTAACAATAGAATGGCGATTTTATTTTTGCAGAATGCTTAGAGAAGATTGATTCTAACACACACTAGCCGCAACAACAAGGTAAAATACTTTGATAAGAGCTTAAAGGATGAGAGAAAAGCAGACATGAGAGGATAGAATCGGATAACTAAGGGATAGACAAGGGATAACTAAGGGATAGAGAGGGGATAAGAACACTTAGGAGAGAAACTAACAGAAGAAAAGACAGAGACCCAAATATCCTGCAATGGGATGAAGCGAAAGAAAAGTTCTAACAATAATGGACATAAGGCTGAACAAGGCCGGCCCCAGTGGAGCGAATATTCAGAGGATACAACGGAGAAGAGAATGACAAAAGGACAAAAAAGCGTCCAGAGGAGTCAAGGACTGATACAAGGAGATTGAAGAACAAAACTGAAACATCTTCTAAAGGTAGTTCGAATTGGAACGTTATGACAAGCTGTTTCTAAATTAATTTCCAGATCATATAAAGATGCAAGATTTTCTAAATGGTTTTCGAGTTAATGCAAAGTGCGAAAGAGACCTAGAAGGTTGAATGTTGTTCGCCAGGTTACCAGGAACCGTCATCAGAAAAGGGTCTTCCAGAGTTCCCAAAGATGTTAAAAGAAGTGCTAAAATGTCTGTTACGGAAAGGTAATGAAGGTTCAATGGTGTCGACCCAGTAAAAGGTCTTGTGTAAAAGGTCTCTCATGCATTAGGTGCTGAACATAAACGGTCTAAAAACCATCTAATGGGTTTGAAAGAGAAAGGAGACCAATAAATTTACGTTATGTGTTATGTTATGTTATGAGATTCCCGTAATCTAAAGCAGTATGCCAGTTACTTCAAGTAACTAAAAGTGTCCCATTGTGTCCCAACAGATCAAAATAGATCTCAAATAGTCCCGAGCAATCTTAAATGGTTCTAAAGGCAACAGTAGGTCCCTAGTAGACCTCCATACAATTCCCTAAGCGACTCGGTACACTGCAATAAGTTGAGAGAATTGGTCTCGCCAGCTGATTTGGATTACACACAAATTCAATCTTGCTCGTTCTTATTGCTCTGGGAGAGAGAACTCAACTGTGCCTGGTCTGCCATAACACCCGGGAGTATGGGCCTCTCTGAGGGGAAATGTGCATCCCAGGACCCAGGGAGTGTGTCTATGTCATCAAGGGAGTGTGTCTATGTCTCCCAGGGTCAGGGCTGTTAATCAGTACTTTTCGAAGTACTTAAGTCCAGTACAGTACTTTGCAAATGTTTCCAATACCCAGTACAGTACCCAGTACATTTTTAATCACTGTACTTAATTCCAGTACCCAGTACTTTTGAACTGGGCCAGGGATTGTGTCTATCCTTTCCAAAGCCTGCATGGAGAGTGTCTGGGAGAGCACACTCCAACATCTACTCCAGAACAGCTAGATGAATCTCGACGAACCTTGATTAATCATTCAGACTGTTTGCATCTAGCCGATACATCACCGAAAAGCTGCATTACACCAATATTTATCAAGTATATCAGTGTATATTGCACAGCTACTACTTTGCGTTGCATAGTCTGAAATTTAATCTGAGAAACTGATGTAAGCTGACAAGGTACATAAAGAGACTATTAGTCAATGATTCATTAGATAATCAGGAGTTTCGGCATTTTTTTGACAGAGTAGTACCACACATTACACACTTCATCTAAATTTAAAGTGAGATTTTCTACCACCACAGCATTATGAAAAAGATACCCGGGAGAACAAATTACTGCACTATGACTAAACATATCCCTCAACAGCTCAATAATACAACTGCTGAGCAGCAACTGAGAGACGGCTGAAACACGCATGAGGAGAAAATACAGATATAAATTGACAATTTATATTCCAGAATTTCTTCTTTTTTTTGGGAAATAAATTGTATCCTTTGTAAAACTACACACTACATAGACACATCTGGCTCATTTATTTCTAACAAGTTAAAAATCATATTTAATTCCAACATGATTCATACATATTAGAATTTCATCAAAACTTTTAGACTTTGAAGTTGCATGTTATCAAGCAATTACATGGAAGTTTAGAATATAAGCCAAGTCTTTTTTTGCAGAATCTTCTGAGAATTATTATAAGTCTTGCTCAATATAGAGTAAATGTAGTGAGATATTTTATTGCATGTTATGTATGCATGACATTGACTCCCAGGGTGTCATGTTAAGGAGCCAGACATGTCTTATGACCTTATATAGAATGTATTGCAAGCAAGGGGTTTTTTGTTTAATGTCACATTTAATATTTTCACAGATATGCAGAGGTCAGGATCTAACTTGGCAACTCAATTGATCTTGGATTGCTTCCAGGGTATCTCATTTGCTTCGTTTACTTTTTTGCTGTGCATAATAATCACACAAGCAATCACTACATTCCATATAGATGTAATCTTGGTCTCCCAAAACACAACTTTCAGCCAGTAATATGGACACAGCTCTATGCCAATGCATAACATTACAGTCAGTGGAGTCAATACAATAGCAATGAGTAGCTCCATTGCCAATGAATACCACAATCATGACTCAATGAATACATCAGCAATATATTTTGGCAATGCACAGAGAAATGGTTTTGACATAATATTAGCAGCAATGGTTCGTGCTGAACACAAATATCTAAAAGAAAAATAAAAGTATCTGACTATATGATGTACATTATAGGTTATATGTGTCACCAAGGCCAACGCATAAACATGCTCAAGGAAATGCTGAAGCGCATTGCAAATGAATAGTGAAAAATTATAATACCTGCGATTATTGTATTGTATTGTATTATACTATCTGTCATGCACTGCAGAAGAGCAAATATCTCACACCGCATAATGAAAATGCCCTTCGGACAAAACACAAAGCCAACACAAAAATTCTTCTGAACAATGTATATTTTGCACCAAAGCCATGTTGTGTATCTAGCCCATTCCTTTGCCATTGCATTCTGGCATTGCTATTCTTTTTACATGCAGCTATAGCTTCCAGTCCATCCTTCCTCTATTGCTATTACCTTTGACTCTAGCCTTAGCTACTGCCTCTTCAAGCAGTATACAGTATAGCTTGGGGCCCCAGGGAGTAGGTACACATAAAACATCACAAGAATCCGAGGATTCAAACCCTGGGTTCTGTTGGGAATTAGCAATTAAGCATAAGATCCGTGGATAGTAGCACTGCACTGCGAAGTGCAATCAGCTTTGACACCTGTCAGATTGACTTCCAAGTGCTGTTTCTCAATGGCAATTTGGTAAACTGAGGGTGAAAAAACGCTTTAGAACATGCAGAATTGCAATTAGCATTGTTAGACTGCTTCTGAGAATATATGCACAGCAAAAAGTAATCGCCAAATGTATTATAGGCCTTCCTTGAATCGCACGGACGATCGTCACGTGGGCGACATTATAATGCAAAGTCAGCTTGAAAACAGCCCCTCAAGACTCAAATGATTCTATTACACATAAAAAAAAAATTTAAAAAAAACACAACAAACCATCCCCAATTCCACAACGCATTTTAGTTCACCTCTATATGAACACAAAATGGCCCACTTGACCACATCCACACCTGTATTAAGGCTGGGAAAACTTTTTTCCAAAAATCTCTCAGACTGGTTTTTAGATAAAATTACCCTGGGGGAACCCAGGGTAATAAAACTGGAATGGGGCATGTTTGGCTTAGGCGTGTGCAGTCTCAAAGAGTAGAATCAAAGATAGCAAACAGTCTTGCTTAAAAGGTAGTCTTACTTAAAGGGTAGTCTTGCACAAAGGGTAGTCTTGCTTAAAAGTTAGTCTGACTCCTGGATTCTTGGTGTAACTATACAGAGGCAACTCTACTGGGTGTCAGATTCTTCTAGTCGTACAGTCATATGCAATTTATGCATAGACACATTTTGAAGTGATATTGACTTACTCGGCTCACAGAAGTCACAGCAACAAAACAACAGAGGAAATGATCATAAAAGTTTGTTACAATATGCAGATATGTGAGTAAAAACATTAGAAATGGAAAAGTAGGGGCAATATAGCTTGGCAAGGTTATGCTCAGTTCTGACGTCTGATAATTATGATCCCTCAGTTATAACTTTATAACCGAATAGCACCAACTTTGTTTAATGTTATTAATTCGCTTATTGCCACCATTCGAAGCACAAGCTACCAACTATTTCCAAATCAGCTTCTCTCACTGAAAACATTATATAACTTCTTATTCAGTTATTTTGTTACCAATTCACAACCACAATATTCATCAGTCGCAACCAACGACTGATTAATCTATCACTTTCCCATTATATTAAATCAAAACCACAAATAATATGGCAGAACCTTTCAAGTTTCACTCTGAGGAAAACATTAGTCAAACTATTTATAATTAATCGCTCATTTAATTACTCATTTCAAGGCAAAAGGAAGTAGAGAAAATTTACTTTGGAAGTTGTAGGCATGACTGACAGTCATTAAAACTCATTTCATGTCAAATTATGAAACAAAATGAGGAAATAAAGGAAGATAAAAAATCAATCAAAACTAATTTAACATCAGGGTGTTAATTACATGGTTGGGAGGCTATGAGGGAAGTTGCAAGAAGAAACTATGACACAATAAAAAAGAAAACCAACGAAAAAAGAAAATGAAAAGAAAAGGCACCCATTATAGTGACAATAAGCATTTCGTAATTTGATCTTCAGTTTTCTTATTCACGGTTTTATGTTTTTTAAGATTTCAATTTCTGGTTCTGTTTTCTCCAGGAATTGTTGACTTTCAAGTTGAAGAGTTGGTCTGTAATTTGCTTTTTATAGTTTTCATTTGCCGAGTCCCCGCATGATTTTTTTCTTTGCTCTTAAACTGCCATCTTTTATGCCATATTGTACTACATGTGACCTCTCTTTCTGTATCTTTTCAACTTCTCTGCGCAACCTTTTCATTTTAGGTCTTCCTTCCATCCCTTGACATTCACATGATGACAGACTCCTCCTAATCGACATAAGGAAAGGTCAGGCGGTCACCAAATCCTGAGTCGAAAGATCACATCGCCCCAAATATGACCTACCTTGTTTTAACTTCATATTTCAGCTATCATCTGATCTATCAGACTATATCTCTTGCTGCTGAGCTATTATCTCTTGTATCTTTTTGCTATTATCTCATGCATCTTTTTGCTATTATCTCAGCAGTTACCATCTTTAGCTATTATCTCTGGATCTTCATTTTCCATCTCAGACTAACGTCAAAGCCCTTTCTCCTGAGTCACTTTAGTCATACCTAAGTGACTAGAAGTCTTCAAACGGTTGAAGCTGGAGGACTCCCTATACTACTATAAAATATTGTTACATAGCATATTCCCAGAGCACAGAAGACAAGCTCATTTGATTGTGGTATTCGCAAGAACCTAAAATACTGCAGGTTAGATGGAACATGTTACTATCTCCCAGATGGCAGGGACTAGTGTCTTTCTGGAGTCCTTATCTGACACCCACCGACATCCAATCAGCCAATTTCATCCGCTGCTGTCCGCAGCTTACATAGTGATAAGAATCGTCACAGAAGTGTTGCCACTAGAATAGACCACTAGAAGTGTTATAACTTTCTCTCACAAACCACTCTATGGGTAGTGTGATAAACATCATAGTGAGATCAATATTATTTCCACCAAGAATGTCAGGGAGACATCTCAATTATATAAATGAATAATTTCACAAATACATGTGATGCCCTAAACGATTTCTTATAAAGGCATAATATCTCTATTTCAATCACCTTTCTCCATAGCTGTTATTCATACCATATATGTCAGTAGGTGTTGTCACCCATCACCAACACGATGCCTTTTTTCTGGAAATATCTTGGAAAAGAAGTTTCTCAAAGACTCTTTGTGTCAAACATATCTAAGTGATATTACAGAGCTATATATATCACAGCCACATATCACCACACATCTCAGGAACATACAGGGCCTTTTATCAAAGTTTTCTGTAATTAGTCAAGGGTGTTACTGAATATAGGTGTTACAAAGCCATCTGTTGGATATATCTTTTGGCAAATAACACTCTGATTCCATCAGATATATCTTTATCACTCATTGGTCTAAGAAATTACAAAGTAACAGAAATATAGCTCTAACACCATATATACAATCATCATTCACCAGAGTCTTCCAGCAATCCGGGATTCAAAAAAATATTGTCAAAACCAAAAGAATTTTCTTGACAGTGAATACTCATGAAGTAGCTCCACCAGACACAACAAAACATTGACAAGGAATTTCAAAGTTATAAAATGCAACAAGACGGTGAACAAATCCAGCCCCTCTGGCAAAACTTTTAAATGAAAAAAAACAAACGCACTCTCATCTTCTGATTCTCTCTGCATCTAATGCATCAAATGGGGGATGGATGCACCTTTATGCAGTTTTATTTTTCTGTTTAGTTTCTGTTCTACGCTGATCAAACATCGGTCTAATATCAAGGCGCAGAGCATTATTCGTGCATGCTTTCAAAAAAGTTTTTTATTCCTTCTTCGCCTAATTGAACTGAAAATAAAATTTCAAACTTCCCGCCGTGGTTCAATAAGAGCGTGGGAACAATCACTTGGCATTCAGAAGGAACAAGAGTGCATCATGGGAAAAACATTCTAAAAAGAACCTGCAAGAATCATTCAATTGTTTGGGAACATGCGGCCTGTTCCTTGATGTCAAAAAGGCAGAAATGGCAAGTCATCATTAATTTTTCCTTGTCGGAATAAAATTTTCCGAAAGTGGAGTGAAAATGCAAAAATAAGATGCAACATAAGCAAAGATCTGGAATTACAAAAGCTGCATGACCTAAACTAGTTTTCCATGATACTACTGTGAATGAATCCCGCTTTTTTCTCTTGAAAACTGACGTAATATCAGTCGTACATTTACTTACACTTTTGAATTTTGGAGACTATGCGGGTTGTGGAGTAGATAGATCTGTGAGTAATGCTGGTTCATGACACCTCCTTGTGTGACACCGCCAGCCAAACGTCCAGCGGCAAGAAAGTCCATTTAGAGAGAAGGCTCATGCACCAAAGGGTTGGAAATGGGACAGGTGGCAAAAAATGTAAAGAAGAACATGTGGAAAAATATAAGGCAAGTAAGGGTTATATTTAAATGATGATATGTTAAATGCCAATAGGAGGTAGTAGATATCGATGGTGAACCTTTTAAGGGGAGGTCACACTGACCAAAATTAGCAGGGAAAAAAATTGAAAGTAAACTGAAGTGAGAGACATAAAAAAAAGATATACAACACAGGAAATATATGGATGAATGGAATTTAATGGGAGGTCAAAACGACAAGAAAACAGAAATGTCGGGAAAAAATTTTGTCATATTTCATAAGCAGCGAGATATTTCACAACAAAAGAAAAATAAAGAGAAAGTGACAGAAAGACTTTTTTGCTATCACAAACGACCAATGCAGTCTAAATGATGAAAGAGTCGCAACAGTAATAGCTTTCTAGCAACAGCCATATGAACACACAAGTTGCCTAAGCAACCAGATAAACAAAGGTGGTTGCTAGGTTGGAGTCTGTTGGACACCAAGGCATCAAGGACTGGAACCAGAGTTACAAGGTAACCAAATTGCTTCTAGTGACAATGACTCAATAAGCTTTGGCGATGAACAGAGTGACAAATGTAGCCAACAAAATTGAACAAAGGAGCTGGAAAATCAAATACCAATCAACCAGATCAGGTATGATCAAATATGTCCTTGGAGATACAATTCAAAGAGATGCAGCTGAAGAAAACAAACTGAAAATGTCAAGTCAGACAACAAGAAATATGGTAGAATGTACTGTCTGCCAGCTACCATCATACAGACCATCGAAGAGCATATCCCACCCCACTTGTACTGAGTGCTTGTATTAAGCTGTGGTTCCACCCTCACATTATAGCCCATCGCCAACACAGGGTGCATACACACAATGCGTAATGTTACACAGGGCTGCTTACACTATTACAAAGAGCAGGCCACCGGCATAGTGTACAGCTGATTTAGCTTTTGATGCCTCTACACACTAGTACACAGTGGGTTATTCCCAGTGTTTAGGGCGTTCCTACAAAAGCACGCTGCGTTCATGGCTTTGCTCATTGTCAGCCTCATTCTAGTTGTAACACAAGCCACAGCGCATGACTGTAAGTCCGCAATGCAAGTCTGCAAGCCGCAGTGAAAGGCCTTCTTCACATAACTCCAAAAAGGCAACAATGTTTACCCAGCCCATCGCATGTTGCAGTGCTGTCCCACAGAATGCAGAGCAGCATACAGCATAAGGCATACAGAGTAGCGACTGAGGAGGTGATTGTGTGGATGGATGGATGGATGGATGATTGGGGCTTTACGTCCTGTATTTATGCACTTGCTAGGCTAATTAGGACAGGAGGAGGACACGGCAATGAGGTGAAGGATGATTGAAACAGCCGTCCAACATAGGCCCAGGTGACCCGGCAAGAGCTGGATTCGAACCCTGGACCCAGCGATTGGCAGTCCAGCACGCTACCACTAGACCAACCCTCCCCCCGAGGTGATTGTGTGCAATAACGCAATGAAGCACTGTACTGGGACCCAAGGAATAAGTAGATGACAATCGACACTTCTATGAATTGAATGACCATTTATTGTCACACTCAAATCATAAACGAAGTTCCCTACAAAAAGAAAAACATCAATGTCAGAAAAGGGAACACATAAGTTCAGCAAATAATCAAAGTTCAGTAAATAAAGTAAAAATACATTGTAATATAACACAGTATTATATAACTTACAATTTGTGCCCTCTTAGGCCTTGGACCAGCACCAGATTTACAGGGGTAACTAGCAGTAAAATATCCTGCAGAGAAATTATAAACTAATAAGATATCTAAACAATATAATAATATAACCATATATTAAACATCAAGGGTAGGCAAAAGTATTAAAGTAGGAATTTACAAAAGTACCAAAGTTCAGATCAATGATCAAATTTAGTAAACTCACAAATTTAAATAAAGTTCAAACTCATCAAAATGTATGAAAATGACAAAATAATTGTAGCAGAAAAGTCTAATTAATTTCTCATATTATTTACAAAAAGTATCTAAGTTCTCATCACAGCAATAGTATGAATTAATAAAGGTATTTATTAAGATAATTGAAAAATGTACTCACACAGTAAAAGCCTTCAGAAAAAATTGATATTTCCAGAATTTCCAGATTTTCAGTTTTCAGTTAAAATGCTTGCAGATAAAGAATTCAATTTTCAGTGTTCACTTTTCAGTTGCTATGCACAGATTGAAATATGCAGGAAATTCTAATAAAAGGCCATATTAAGGTGTGAAATACATTCAAAAGTGTTGTTGGTTAAAGTTATTAGAAAAGGACACTAGGTGGAAGAGGAGTTGATTTTAGTTGATTTAAAGCCACCTTGTGTTAGGTTTAGAAAATAAAATTACTTAGAAAAAATTCTGGTTATCCCAGAACAAGCACTCACGTTCAGTCCTTCACGTCTTCCTAATGTGTATTGCCAACTCGCTATGCGTTAGATGTAAGATTTTAGATCATAGATGTTATATGTTGGATCTTCTCACATTGTGATAGACAGCAAAACAGATTTTATAGGGCCAGCTGTGTTTATTTCTCAAACATGATTATTTTCAGGCTAAGTTTATCACACACATTTTGTCACATATTGTCCGTCACACATCAGAATGCTGAACAGATTTGACTTTGCAATGAACGATGTGACAAGGATTACGCGCTATGTCAACACATTGATGTCATATGCTGATACAGTGGAGACAAGAAAAGGAGGATTGTCATGTCTTATTTGGAACATCACATCACCTTCTCGCAACATGTTATGGCTTTACCAATTCCCCCTTTTTGGCGACATATTTGAACAATATTTTATTCTTTCTTGCTCAGCATTGTTTTGGCAGAGTGCATTTTCCTCATTAAAAGACTTGTATTGTACCTGCCCATGGACATAATTTCCAGACCCTGTCATTTTTATAAACAGAATCACAGATGCACTTCAAGCAACACTGCCAACAGGGCATTGTTGAACATCATGTTTGCCTTATTTGAATAGAAAAGATACTCTTGTGTGATTGTGTAATTTGGCGTCAAACCTGCAGCTTGTATAACTGTTTGGATGTTGTAAACTGTCTCTCATTGTTGGCAGAACTCACTGAATGAGCAACATCAAATGATGTCATACCTGACTTGGCTGGGCAAGATAATTTGTGCCATATTTAGATGCATTACAACAAAGCCATCTCTCAAGAGACACAATGTAGCAGATAGTAGTAGAATGTAGCAGAGAAAAGATAAAGAAGCAATGTTTTGATACAAAGTAGCAATGCATACAATGTGCAGTCAAAGAGTGGAAACATTTAATTCTATCCACAGAAATATATTTTATTGTCACACATACTTCTGCAACATTACACCTTAATGCCCTCAATGATGTTTCAAACAACATCGAAAAGTACAAGCTTCTGCGATTAACAAAGCACCAGAGATCAGGTTCAACTTTCAAAGAGACAAATAAACACAAAATTCAATGAAGCTATTAACGAATAAATCAGAGATTAACAGCATTACACGATCCATTTCATGATCCAGTGAGCAAACTTTTCATTTGCCTTTCAAAACATTGCCATCAACCAAATGTTTGCTAATGTTCCCAAATCCAAACAGAAATGATGGCTCAATTGAACTGCTCAGAAAACCATAATTGAAGGACTTAATCGAAGCAACACATTTACACATAACATACCATCAAGCAACTAACCAACCATTAAAAGATTACACAAAAACCAACACACAAACATCACCGCGATTCATCAGAGCTCTACCAACTGGCAGACAGCCGCCTGACAGAAAAATTATTAGACTAGACGAGCCACAGCAGCCATCAGCAGCTGATCAGCTAGCGACAACTCTCCAATCCACCAGCCTTGTGCTGCTACACCACCACTCACCTACGTTGCCATTTTGCAACATTGCAACATTGCCACAGCTTTGAAACATCAATGATCCGCAAAGCATGAGGCATCAGTCAGACATCGATACATGATTCATGAATTAGCACATTAGCTTGTGAAAATTCCATGCTTTGATTTTTCCCTCGCACGACCACCATTGGACCAATGTTAATCACCAATTCCCCAACGATTTGCCATGAATTTGGCTGCCGTAAATTAGCGGCTAGCAACCAGAGAGAATTCCAAATCACTAAATTCTAAAGTAGCAAAATTCTGCTCCGGGATAAGATTAAAATGCATCTGCAAATTCTGTGGCAATTTTGAACATTGTCTTAAAAAGGCAAATTTCAACTTGAAACCATAAATCAACCAACAGTTAAACTCTAAAGCATGAGAAAATTAGAAAAATAGAAACGAGGAGAAAGTGTCTTGTCGTAGCTTCAAGCTGGCTTTTTTTCAAGGAATTAATCGCTTTGATCCAACTATTGAGTCAGAACAATTCCTAAAGCAATTAAGGACAAATTGAATTACCCAGCTGCCTACTGGTCATGATGTTATTGTCAGTTATTGTGGGTTTCGCAAAAGCAGACATCGAGCGCGTCAAACAGAGGAAAAGCTGTCACATCTAATGTGATAACTGCATAAGCCCAAGGGGATCTCAAGTGCGAATAGGAAATATCAAAGACGAATCCTTAATTGTGTAAACTAACGGGATACGCAACTTCACAGCAGAATAGGTTAATCACATAATGTAATTCCATTGTGGTTTAAACATGAGCGTACCAAGCACAATGATCTCATAGGGCAATTGGACCACATAAGACCTAAATGAAGAAGAAAACAACATCTTTAAGAAACTAAAAGTAAGTTGGCTGGATTAGGCCTATTCAGCAAGACAAGCGTCTCAACTTTGCGTAAATCGACCGAAAGAAGAATACGAGAGAGCATAATTCAGCATATTCTGCTCAGATTTCAACAGTTATCATTCATGGCAGCAAAAGGCAAACAGAATTTTAAAATACCTTAGCTGAAAACACAGAAACCGTAAGTGCCAAATTAGTAAAATCACCGATTTAGCATGTATAAAAGCAATCTTGTTTTTTAGTAATTATTTAAAAACAAGTGGTAATACATGCTCAGGAATTCTTTCTGATTGCTTTGTGAACTAAATTTCAAAATGTCGCAGAAGAACATGAATGTCCCAAATGACGATGGACGCATGGTTTTTTTTTTAGCCCTGTATCCTTGCACAAGGTACACTAATCAGTTGAGCTGAACCCCAACATCTCCATGGTCAATCTCTCATACACTCAGTCTCACAACTTGCTCATTTTCCATTTCATCGTCATAGAGACCACTGACAGTTGTGTTAATCCATCTCCATCCTCCCAACACAAGCAGCGTCACTGGCATCAGTTGCCATTCACCATCTTCACATCAATGTCATGCTTGTCCAACTGACCAGAAACAGTCACTGGACACATACCAACTCCCTGAGTTACTCTTGACCAGACTCTCTGGGCGATTCCCCGATAATTGACAGTCAAGAGTCAATTAACTGCATGCTCGATGGCATTGATCTTCCTCTCTTCCCTCCTATTAACCATTTTCACCTCTGAATTCTGACCAGTCACTTTCCTGTCAGAAATTTCTGTATTTCTACTACTGTGTTACAGTGAGGTGTTGTACCCTTCTTTCTTTTGTTTCTTGCAACTGACATTTCCTTTGTACATTTTGCTTCTTCCGCAATTCAATCTTCTATTTCTTCCTTAATTGTTTTAGTGAGCCTTCTTCTTAGTACCTTTTTTGCTTTGTCGAAGTTCTTTTTACCACTATATTCTTTATGCCGTCAACTTCTTTTCCTTGCATCTTGCATCTTCTTCCATTTCACAAAATTGATTTTCTAATCATACACGAAAGGCCAAACCTGAAGAGTGAATTAGCTAAATTGCAAAGTTTTGTAGACATAATGACATTGTTGTTCGAGTATTTTAGGAATCTGCCATTTTCGGAAATCATCAGGTCCTCTCTGCTTTTTATAAAAATCCATCAAATTATATCTGGTTTTGTTTTTTGTTTCTTTCTTTTCTGATTTCTTTTCTTCATTATTACTTCCAATGAAACCCGGCTCTAAAGTTCTCAACTCAGGGTATGTTTTCACTTTCTTTCTCATCCGATTCTTGATTATCCAGAAGACCATCTCATCATAAGTAAGTTATGTCATCCTGTAACTTTTTTCTTAATCCTTTAACCCTTTCTTTGTAATAGTCTCATTTCATCTTAATTGCCTCCTTGACTTTCCTTTGTTCTCTTTCTTCTCCTTAACTGACTGCTTTCTGGCAACAATCCAATACAAGCCTCAACATGTTCCAGCAGGGAACTGGCATAGTGGAAGACTGCTGAGTATTACCCGTTTAATGAGTCGGACTTGTTCTCTCTGTCCTACGAAGACTTTTAATTGGTCACAGTTCTCCTTATCACAAGGCCATTATCCACATCCACCCAACATTCCCTGAACATAACCTGATCATTTAAAATAGCAATGCATCCTTCAGCCACTTGTGGCATTTACTACCACTGCTAATTGAACATGTTGCCTTCTCATTGTAATTGATGGAGGGATGGATGATTGGGGTTTTACGTCCCGTATTTATGCACTTGGTAGGCTAATTAGGACTGGAGGAGGATTCAGCAAAGGGGCAAAGGATGATTCAGACTTCCGTCCACTACAGGTCAAAAAGACCCGGCCAGGACAGGAATCAAACCCGAAACCAAGCAACTGGCAGCCAAGAGTGTCACCAACTGAGCAACTCGGTTGTGCAATAACAGCTGAATTTCAGGAACCATCACACTAACAGCTGGAGGAAAACTCGCTCCAGCCTTCTCCATGTGAAACTACTTTACTGTTTCCCATTGCCGCCTTGAGGAAATACAATATCCAGGAGCGACCAATATATCCGCTTCTCTCGGTGCTCCGTAGATCAAATAATCATTGTTTGTCATTTGAAATCGATCAGGGGAAGAAACACTTCTCCTCCTGTGAAATGCCAAACAGTTTGAAACTCAGGAGATGACATCTACCTCTCGTCTTGGGAGGTGAGAGGAAGATAATACAGAAAAGAGAAAATGAGAGTGGCACAGAGAAAAAGGGTGAGTTGGACGTGATTAGATTTTTAATTAAAAGATGAGTGGAGACATGAGGAAGAGGAGAGCTGCGGAAAAAAAGATGAAAAGAGAGGAGGCAGGAGGAAGAGAAGAGGCAAGGAAGAGACAGAGGAGAAATAAAAGTACAAAGTGGAAGGGCGATGGAAGAGCAAAGAAACAAGAGGATGACAAATGCTGAGAAAGTGTGGAAAGTTTTTTGTGGTTGCAATTTGGACAAATGCTGAGAAAGTGTTGCAGTTCCAATTTGACGCTAAAAAGGCTTCAAGAGATCGGATTTCAAAGATATCACTTCTGAACAAATCGCAGGCTCACTCCAATAAAAAAGACTAAAACAGGAGAGAAAACGAGAGTACAAAAGGAGAAAAAGTTGAAAGGAAGAAGTTGCCTTTTGTTTCCATGTTTCCATGCTCAGCATTGCTCACATCTGATGTTGCAAACAAAGCTTCAAACTGCTTCAATCCCACGCAGTCCTTTCATCAAAGCACTAGCACAGCACACCGGACACCACATGCGTTTGATATCTGACACGACATCAAGCGCAGCATTTAACTAAACTGACAATCCTAAAACAGCAAGTGCTGATATCAAATACAGTAGAAACGATAACCAGAGCAATTTTCCAAAGTGAATAACAAATGTCCCTCAAATTTTGTGTCTATCCCAGCACTGATCTGTCCTACCTTGCAGCGACTACACCAATATACCAACCATCAAATTAAAAGTCAGAATTAGTAATGAATTCTCAAACACAAGTCATCCATTCGTCACAGTGTTTGTATATGCAAGCAGGACTACAGCAAAGGCCACGTGAGGTCTGAAAAATGCCACAAGGACCAAAAAATCCCACTGGGTATTAGAAGAAAACGGGACACTCAGCAGCAACAATGACTTCAGAGGAGGTCTTACAAAACCACCAGCCAATGCTCAGCCAAGCGGTCAACTCATTTTCCCCGAAGGCCAGTCACCTAATAGTTTATGACCTGTTTATGGATACAACGGTATTACACACCGAACAGGGTCACTTGCAACAAACGCTTGTGATCATCCTGTAAGTGCACCGAGTATTACCAAGTAATCAAGCAGTAACCAATAGCAACTGGTTATAAATTATTGGTGGTAACCATTGGTAACCAGCCGTCAATAGAAGTAACTAGTCATTCACTGACACTCAGCATTATGCAATGACAGTTGCTTTAGACCATTAATATTCAAGGTATTGCAATTATAAGTGTAATGGAAAAAATGATCAGAGGGCTTGCTGCAGTGCAGTCTTTGTTCTTTGAAGTTAGAAATGATATTTTCTTCAGGGTGAGAAACAAGTTCCTTTAACTTCTGTGAGGTATTATATTCCATATTCTGCCAAGGTAAAAGACATACACCCCCTCAAAAATCAATTAACACACACTTGCCATGCACGCTTCTTTCAAAATAAAGTAACCCTGCAAAATTCTGAAATGACTCCCAACACCGATGAGAGTATCTCTCATTCCACAATTTATAAAGGATGATGAAATTGATAAATTGCATCTAGAACTGGCAGTGAAAGACGAACACAAAATAAAACCATGTGGACATGCAACGACTGTGAGCAACTCATTCATAACGCAAGATCTCAATTTTGCGAATGTAAAAAGCGTCAATAAACTTGAAGGACAACTGTTTTATTCCAGCAATAGTTCTTCAGACAGATCAATACGCTTGACATGCTCAATGAAAAATAGAGTGTTGGTTCAGTAAAGAAAATCGAGGTAGTGGAAAAGGCTAATAAGCGATTCCAATCATTCGAATGAAGCATCAAACTCCTGTTATAACATCATCCAAACAGGGCATAAGATCTAACAACCAAGTCGATGATACACGGCTACACATTTAATCAAGTGCATAATCACTGCTGAGATATCAGATTGCACATATTGGCACACAACTGAGATCAACCCTGATATTATATAACTGAGACATAATCAGTGATGATAGGGAGACAATTGAGACACAATGAAGACAGTATAGGATGCAAGGACACCTTATTGAGATTGTTTCACTTCTGTTAAGAGACCTAATGGAGCTTTTTTTCCTCGGTGATTATGGGTTGTAATCTCTTCAAGTGGCGACTATGGCTACTAAGGGGATTACTGACCATTTAGGAAAACAGTGTTAAACAAGCAAACACCGTCAACAGTTAGATTTCCAACAACTGTGAAGATTTGCAATAGAATTAACTATTTTATCAATGATCTACCAGCAGCCAACCAACCTCGTGATAAACTATCAAATTAAATTCGAGCACTTCAGCATTTTTTGCATGGATTTATACTAATGTGGTTGTAATTCTGAATTTATTGTATAATACAAAGAATATTAAATTTGAGCCAATGCAAGATTTTCTCAGTCCAAGGTAATATCTAGCAGGTACACTTCAACCTCTCTATTACGACCACCAGTGGTCCCAAGCTATTGTGGCCGTAATAGCGAGGTGGCCGTAATGAAGAGGTTATCAATTTACTCAAAGTCACCACCAGGGGCCGCTGCCAGCGGCTGCCACTAGGGGGCGATACTGGTGCAAATAGGGGGTGCTGGTACTCATTAAACTTCACCTACACATAGGTGAAGTTTCTTGTAATCGGTAGTATTTTTATTATTATTCTTCCCGACAAACCTCTTCGGAAAATTTTCAAAAAATTCATATACATGGTCTACAATGACCTTATCACAAATTCTGAATATGAGTGACCTTGACCTATTTTTCAAGGTCACAGAGCCTTTCAAGGTCGAATTTTGCAAAACTTCAAATGCTTGTAGGTCATCCGGTTATTACCGGATTTCACTTTCCTGTACATAGAAATGTCCTAGACACTTTCTACACAGCTTGACCTACTTTCATGAAAGTAGGTCAAGGTCAAATTGTACAAAGTTCGTTTTCATGGTTTGAGGTCTATCGCGGGATCTCATAATCCGTAAGTCGTAGAGTCATACCGATGGTGCCAAAACGTGCCCGAACTCATGGGACATGTGCACAGACTCCTTATTTTCCAACGGCAGTACCGGTTCTTGAGTTATGTAACTTTAAAGTCATACCGCGTCACCAAAACAGTTGACCTTGAGAATTTTACCTTGAAATATCGATGTTAGCCCATAACATGTCATAGTAAACCCCCCCAAACATACACCTAATAAGCCCAAACTGACCTTTAAATTTGACCTTGACCTCATTTTTCAAGGTCATTTGACCCGAAAAAGTTTGAAAAGGTGCCATTTTCAGCAAATATTTTTACCTTGTTATTTTTAAGATATCAGCGTAATTCACAGGTGACAGATGAACATTGGCTTGTTTATTCAAAATAACTAATCATATTTTAACTACCTCTGTCCCGGATTTATGAACATTTTTTAAATATTGCCAAACGACAGATGTTAAAAAATGACACATTTCTGCGTTTTTGACGAGGAAATATTGATTGCACAGGGTTACAATGCGTGGCTGACCCCCCCTTTCTCATACAATGCCATTATGAAAATCATATTTATTTTGACCTTCAAAATGTTTTTCAAGGTCAAACTCAAGGTCATACATGTCAAAAAATTTTACATTTTTGACATTTCATATTTTTTAACAAAGAAGGAATCAAGATATTGTTACAAAAATGGTAGACATACTTGCTACAATACTCTAGAGGCTTCCTGTAAATTTACAAGGTCCTCGGATTGACCTACGTTGCACTGTAAAGGTCAAAAGGTCAAAAAACGAGCGAAAAATTAATGATTTTTTTTTCACATTTCTCAAAGATAGCGTCATTTCAAATGGCCGTAGCTCCAGTCCTAATTAAGATAGAGAGAATCTGAAAACAGATTCGGAAAGCCCATATTCTCCTCTAGTTTTCATTTTCTGAACATTTTGTCGTAGCTCCGACGGTTAAAAAGATCGCCAGACCCTGAAAATTTCATGTTTTTTGCCGAATTTTCACAATATATCATTATTTTGACATGGAAGAAATCATCCTTTTTTGATCAACCTGCCTGGACCTATTTATAACATCTGTTTACATAATACTGGCAAATTATGTATGTTTTCATTGAACCGTTTTGGTTATACAGTGATTTTAAGTAAAAAACTACAGTTTTTTCAAGTTCATATTCCTGAATTGTACCATAGTTTCAATCTGCAATAACTCTGGTCCTAATTAAGATACAGAGAATCTGTAAACAGATTTGAAAAGGCCAAATTCTCCACTAGTTTTCGTCTTCTGAACATTTTGTCATAGCTATGACGGTTTAAAAGATCGCCGGACCCTGAAAATTTCATGTATTTCTGATGGTCAAAGAGATCACATGACCCTGAAAAATCGATGTTCTCAGAAATCGCAGTAGATGTACTGGTGGATGTACTGGTGGATGTACTAGTGGATGTACTGGTTCATGTACTGGTTCATGTACTGGTTCATGTATTGGTTCATGTACTGGTTCATGTACTGGTTCATGTACTGGTTCATGTATGGTTCATGCACTGGTTCATGTACTGGTTTATGTACTCGTTTTTCTGTGCATACTTGCATGTACTCAATGTACAGGAAACATTCTTGTATTCTTGTCTGTGTGCATGTTACATAATTATGTATGATTCCTGTGTACTTTTCCATGTACCTTTTACTTGCTCATCTACTTGTGTCTGTTCGAGTTACTGTTACCACAGTAGGTGAAGTTTTGTTACCGCTCGCGGTTACGTCTACTAGTTGCCATTGGCTCTCTAAATCAACAAGTGTAAAGTGCAATTTTAAAAGTTTACCGCTAGAATTGCAAAATTAAATTAAAAGAAAATAGAACACATTATAATCTAAGTCATCACCAATTGTTATTAAGTAAGGTATATTAGGTCTTATTTGTAATTGCCCACGGGTTTAATCAAATGCATAGATCTACTTCATTAGACCTATTAGAAGAACAGGGCTACATACAATTGCTGTTTGATGCAGTTAAGGACAATAAAGATATACTAGAAATGTTGGTCATTCAATCTCACATAAATAGATTGATTCAGATTAAGATCCCAGGATTAAGATTCATCATAGGCCTGTATTCATAACCACATAGGCCTACAGCTGGATAATTATTTTTTGATGAGTCCTTATAGCTTCCGTAGGCCCCTATACTCAGACAAGTGGAGGGCACTTCTCTTTCTGACTGGTGTTGATTGCACTTCAGTCTGTCATCCCTTTGTGTTCACTAATGGCATTCATTTATTGTGTTTATTAACACAATTGAGAATTCAAAGAAAAGTGACGGCCTGATAGCCAGATAGGCCTAATGCTTAAGTGCCTTTGTGAAGTGCAATCAAGATCCATAATTGCTGATATATTTATAAATAAATGTATGGTGCAGCCCTCCACATTTTACATATATACTCTATGTGTGGGACATTTTACTTGTTCAGTATAGACACTGACACAAAGGACGCACTAAAGTACTAGAAATTGGCATCAAGCCATCAACAGGATGTCCTTTTCATAGAAGATAGTGAAAATACTTGCTATTATAATCACCAGGTAACCTCACTGTAGTCGCCTGTGAAACAGTTTGGCCCAAAGTGAAAATCTTAGTCTGAGTGTAGGTATAAAATGCTGTGATTATACAATAAATTCATAAATTGTCATAATCACCCAGAGGTCTTACTGCTCTGTCACATGTGTATTGGTTAATCTCCAAGTCTACGTCTACTATTGCCAGTTTACTAAACAAAACCCTTTCTGAACTTCGAACTACAGTAATTAAACAGTGGAACCGCAGTAATTAAATAATGCATGTGTTGTGTTTACCTTTTCCCATGTGTATGTACCTAATTGTCATTTTATTTAGTTATTTTTCCATTTTGGGGGATGCAGACACAGATATATACGTCTTCTTAAAGTCAATGCAAGTATTTATTTGTCTATCTATCTGTCTATCTATCTGTCTATCCATCTGTCTATATATGCTTATCTCAGTTATCTATCCGTCTCTCTATCTATCTTCATAGGCATGGGAGGCTGGTGTACCTGAGTGTTGTGATTTTCAATTTCTTACATTCATAATCACTCCACAGTTGCCTCTGAGACTCCCAGGTGACTGAAACTTGTATAATCACTTGTATAACCACACCATAGTCGACCAACAGTCAATTGCTTAATTTCAGTCTCAATCTCAGTCACCCATAGGTGTTCAGATGATGAAGCCTCCCCCTCTCCTCTTTGTTTCTCATTGTTACAAATCGTGTTGCATTGAAACCAGGCTTTCTCAATGCTAAATTAATCCATGTATAACTGCAAGAAACAGAAATAACAGCTTAAAAACTGCCATAAACTATTTTTGGCGACTGAAGTCATTCTGGAGATTACAGAGATTACAGTTTATAATCACCGAGGAAAAAAAGCTCTAGTGGAGAACTAATAGAGATGGTTTAGAGACCTGAAGCAGATTGTTCGCAGACCAAACTGAGACGAAACAGAAGCGAATGGAGATGTAAAAGCGAGATGGAAAAGCATGTGGCAGCCAGGCAGGAGGTAGGCAGGAGGTAGTAACTTCTCTTTAAACGGCCATCAAACACATAATGACCAGGAATCAGGAGCAGATGGATTACAAGGTCATGTTAACAGGGCTTTTGCTCTCACAGATTTCACAGATCCATGGCTCGTGCAGCTTCCGCGGCTCGTCTGATTTATACAAAATAAATCACCCTCAGAATCACCGCTCAGATCACCGCCTGGTCTATGTAAATGATATTACGCAAACTGCTTTAAGGTAGAGGAATCTGGCAAAGGTGTCTGGCAAAGGTTTCCATGCTTTAGAACTTCTGGCACATGCTGTGTTTTGTCTGTCTAGCCACTTACACCAGACCTTCACAACTTACATCAGTGATTAGGTATTTACATTAGACATTTACAACACATATTTACACCAGACAATAGATTTGTAAGCTTGGTGTTTGTCTTTAACTGTCTGCAACTGGTCATTACAGATGTCAGAAGACATACACTACCCATTTACATTTGACGCCTAAGTCTATAAAATACAAGCCATATTCGAGTCATTTACAACAGGATATGTCATTACTTACATCTGACACCTAACCATTTACATTGATCTACAAATGACACCCTATTTACATATGCAACCCAACCATTAACACAGACAGAAAAATCATTATGGTCCATTTTGCACAGACAAATTTTAAATGTAACATGAATTAATTTCGAGAGATATTTAGTGAAGCAGATACTAATTAAATTGAGAAGCATTACGAAAGTTTTTTGGTTTATCAAATATCTACAATTGCCATGGAATCAGAAATATGGGCTTAAATATGGTGAATTGAATGGAAGGATAATTAGGAAAGAGCTCCTGAAATAAAGCCACAGAATATTATATGAACATTATATTTTTTATGAAGCAGTATTATGTTCACAGTGAAACTGGTAAAATGGTGATATGCCTCCGACGAGTTATTTAGAAACACATCATTGCTGTTTCATTCTGTAAATCGGAAAGTTAAAACACCAAACATTTACATTAATGATGTTAAGATCGACTTTACAGATGAATTTAATTTCCTAGGCCTTATTTTAGATAAACATTTAAGATGGAAGTCCCATATAAAGTTCTTATCCCAGAATATTAGTAAAACAACTGGTATTATGACAAAACTAAAGCATGTTCTTCCAACTGATGCTCTTTATAACATCTACAATGCTCTGATTTTACCCCATCTTAATTATTGTTCCTCTATATGGGGCTGGCAATCCCACAACCTATTCAAAAACCAAAAAAAGGCAATTCAGATTATAACAAAAAGCAAGTACAACGCTCATACAAGCAATATATTCAAGCAGCTCAATACTCTAAAAATTCAGGATATATGCACTGCATGACTACAAATTCGTTTATAAACTAGAAAGTGCGCATTAGCGAAAAAAGTTTGACAATGCATTATTGTGAAGTGATGCTGCATGTCAATGCTGGCATGTTAAAATAAGGAGATGTTTTAGGAACACCTGGTATTTAAAGTAACATGTGGGCGTTTAAAGTTGAAAATGGCTAATTGTTGACACGTTCCTATAGATGTCAAGCAGATTTGGCTGGAGGCCTGCCTGAGACCTTAGAGCCTGATTTGTAGCGGGAGGAATTCCCCCTGGTAGGTGGCATGTACTAAAAAGAGCATGCAGGGCAATCAGAGGATTTGTTACAGCAGGTTAGCAGGCAAGCAGATCAACGATAACATAGGAACAACGTGCCTGTTGCATAAGGTTCGGGCTGTCTCCATGCAAAAACCGATGAAGACAGGTGCTGCCACCCGTGGGAAAATGGTTATCAGAAGTGGCTCCCTCTGTGGAGGAGTAAAATATGAGAAAATGCTGTTTCATGCGCTCCTGGTGGGAGATCGGTGGTGGAGTCGGTAAACGGAAATGAGAGTGGAGTAACACCGTCATGGGCTCCCATCTGAAATATGAGTCGAAAAAAGTAGGATGGGTATATAGTTTGGGTGAGTGACATGCCCATGGCAGGCGTTTATTGCTGGCAACTGAGGTGGGCATGTGACGTGAGGTTTAACTCAAATATTAGTGGGGATTGTTAAATGGTTTAGTCCCAAGCTTCTTTTTAGATCTATTGGAACCTCATACCGTAGCATACCATGAACATAACACAAGACAAGCAATGGATTTACGCTTACCTGAGCACTGTGAGGCATGACTTCGCAAGGAATGGCATCAGGTACAGATTTCCTAAAATTTTTAACACTATGCCAGTTTCTTTCAAACAAAAAATATTCACACACAGTCAATTTGGTTTTAAGATTTATATAAAGAAAAAAATGATAGAGAGTTATTCTACTATATGTTCCATTCCCAATTGCTATATTTGCAATTAAATGAAATCAGCTGATTCCATACCATTTTCACACTACATCTCCCACGTACGGCTGGACTCCTCCTTTGGGTCAGTCAGCAGAAGCATATTAATATTAATAATCTTAATAACTTATATATATTTTTTTTTTCTTTCCTAGACCAGCCACTGTACCACTGCTTATTTGAATATAATTATTACAGGGGCTCCTCGATAGCGGCACTTCTTGCCTTAGAGGGGTCCCTGTAGCTCATTCTACTTTTTGTCATTACTTTATTATGCTGTGTAAATACTCAATATGTTATGTGAGCTACAAATAAAAAAAATCTGAATCTGAATCTGGTGTGATAAAAATTAAAGAAATGTTTTAGAATATATATAAGAAAGACAACTGGCTGTGACGAGTCTGATAAAGACAAGATATATAATCATAAGCGGAATTGACAGGGAATTAAACTCAACATCAATAATTATTGACATCATAATCACAAACTTGGGTTCCAACTCAGGACCTGTCATACATAGAACTAGCCTCATACAAGATAAGCAAATAGTGAATTGTGTACGGGCAATTAATTTATAACATGGATGCACATTGCACAAGCATTGTGAGGATTGCTAAGACGATTACAATGCAATATGATTAAAGAGCAATATAAAGCCTTGTAAGTCAGATGCCTTCAAAACAAGTTACTTCCACTCTTTCAAGTTCAATTTTGCATTTTTTATAGTTAATTTTTGTCATATAAATAGCAAAATATTAAGCATTTGATGTTGAGACAGTCATGCTATGCTCAAATCTCTACTACCATCATAAAACTGAATCAGAGAATTTTGAAAGTATAGTCTGGAGAAAATTCAAGAAATATGCAAAAATTGCACATTTATGGAAGATAACAAATGCAACCTAACATGACTGGGCTGACAACTAAGACTGAATCAGTCTGAAAATACCTGTAAAACAAGCACAAGAAAAACAGAGCAAAAAGAGATGAAAAGAGAAGAGAAAAGAGTCATTTGATAGCGTGACAAGGGGCAATCCATAGACAAACACTAAAACCGAGCGGAGCAAGGACTTGCGAGAGGAAAAGCAGTGAGGGATTGGAAATTGGAGTTGTCGTGACGGCCAACATTTGCAAAACGATGTTTTCGGAATGTAAAAATACCAAGTGGGGCAAGGGAGGAGTCTGTGGGATATGGAGAAATTGCGGGGGAATATAGTGAAGAAATAGAAGGAATAAAGTGGAGGAATTGCAGAAGAATTTGCGAGGAATAGTGGAGGACAGCAGGAAATTGCGGATTGAAAGGTCTGCTGGTGGTCTCCCGAAGGTCGATGATGCAAAAGGCCCAACAACACAACACTATGCCATGATGCTCCCTGACGCTCCAGGCCAAGCAGAAGCAGAAGCTGAGAGCAAACGCTTAGTGCATCCCTGCATGGCATTTACAAGTTATCACAACTAGAGCGGCAACAGCACTTACAACAGCCATAACTCCCATCCATGGGGCTTCATGGATTTGATGGGTTCGACCAGGACATATGACTCCTTGCAGGGAAATTGGACGATTTGAGAAAATCTATGATGACCTATAGAAAGAGCTGTAAGAACTTACTTCAGCAACCAAGTCATAAATAAATTACTATCAAAAAGTCTCTAAGCGAACAGAACTGATATAATTCGATGCAGCTCTTACATATCATCAATGCCTGCAATATCAACATTTTGCCAAATCTTTCCAAATTCCTGTGTAAAAGAATCCACTTCAACAACTCAAGTAACTGCAATGAGTTAGTGGAGCATCCCCTGACTGCTGTGATTTTTTAAAAATACTGTGCAAGCACGTAAACCCTCGGCTATATGCAGACAAATGACTTTGTTACGAAAATGGTTGCTTTACAAAAGAAAGTCCACAAGACAGTATGGTTCATGTGACCAATTATGTGTGAAGAAAAATAAGATATGTCATGTCATTAAGTAGAATGGACTTGAATTGCCATGAATTGTATTTATGTACCTTTGTTATCAGCTGAGAAAGTCTTGGAGGCATAGTTCAGTTTGTTCATATTATAAAGAAAGTGTAATAAGCGCTCGGAGATTGCATAAATAAATAAATAAATAAATAAATAAATTTTATTTATACTCGCATGTATACAACAATAAAACAACAGCAAAAGCTGATAAACGAGTGATAAAACAATAAAAACAATAACAAAACAATAAAAGTGGAAGACTAGACGTGGTACATAAAATCCGTACACTTAGTACAGTTTTTGGTGGAACATTTCCAACTTCCTAACATATGTTTTAAATTGTTAATATCATCAACTTCTTTGAATGCTATCGGCAAGGAGTTCCATAATTTACCTCCTGAATACCTCAGAGACATTTTACCAAACCGAACTGTGTCAAATCTTGGAATGCTAGCAACCATATTATTTCGCAAATCATATTCATTATCCTTGAGTGTATACATTTGATTTAAGTAGTCTGCATACGTTTTTTTGACACATTCATAAACAAAAACAGCAATTTTCTTCAATCTCATTAACAAAAATGTACTTTTATCGTTATTTTTTAGTAGTTCTGAGTAATCTGAATGATAGTCTTTAGAAGCAAATCTTAGTCCCCTTTCGTACAATTTTTCCATTCTTCGAGATAATAGCTTGTTACAGAAATGCCATACAGTAGGACAATAATTGAAGCAAGACGTCAAGAAACTATCTACTAATGCAAAGCGGTCTTTAGGATCTTTGATCCTTTTTGACAACCTTAGTAACACTTTCAAGTTTCTACTCGCTTTTTTACACAACATATCTATATGTGTACAAAAATCTAGTTTAACATCAATGTGAATTCCAAGTAATTTGACAGATTTTACAGGTTCCAGAGAAAAACCATTTACATTGAGAGTTACATTTCTTACTTCAGCTGCTCTGTTCAGTATAATAAATTGAAATTTCTCTGGATTTGCCTTCATCATATTAATTGCAAACCATTCAGTACATTTTTCAGCTATTTGTTCCAATCGTTTCAACACATCAGACAAATCAGTACCAACCATAGCTATTGTGTTGTCGTCTGCGTAATTATATATGTTCTCACTTATATTATACAACAAATCATTAACGAAGACATTATACATCAGCGGCCCGAGGACACTACCCTGAGGGATTCCCTTTTTACTAGAGGACCAATCACTGTTTAAACCAAAGTATTTTACGCGTTGTTTTCTATTGGATAGGTACGAGGCCATAAGATTACAAGCATTTGTATTAAGACCATAAGCGTTCAATTTAGCGACTAGAAGCTTATGAGGCAGACAATCGAACGCCTTACTGAGATCCATTAATAAGGACCCAACTATTTTGTTTTCATCCAAGGCTTTCTTCCAATCCTCAATAATATTAATTATTACATGTTCGCATCCTGTGCGTATTCTATATGCACACAGCTTTTCGTGAAAATAATCATCAAAATGGTGTCTTAATTGATTGGCAAATTGATGTTCAATTATCTTTGACATAGCAGTAGAACAACTGACTGGCCTGTAATTTGATTTGTTAAAGGAATCTTTTGCTTTGTACACAGGTACAATTTCATTTTTCTTGTACACATCAGGAAATACACCTTCAACAATACACATATTCACAATATGAGATACAGGATTGGCAAGTTCATTGGCAGCAGTTTTGAGAAAGTATGGTGATATATAGTCGTATCCCTTTGACTTTTTAACATTTACTTTCTTTAAGCATTTTAGCACCTCATTGGAAGTCACCCTTTTAAATTCAAACTTGTTTGGAGATGGAAACAACATCTTTATCGTTTTGATACAGGAATGTTCAGAATGTATATCAATGGCTGATTGGATAACGTCATGAGATATCTCCTCATCAAAATTATCTGGGGTTCCAATGTCGTTTGCTATATTTTCATAGTAAGTATTAAACACCTTACACACCTCTTCAGGTTTTGTAATTATACAATCCTTTTCACGAAGTATAATATTACTGGTACTGGAATTACACTTTCTACTAAGATAAGGTTTAAACGTTTTCCAGAATCCATTCGCATCGACACTCATGCTTCTTTCTCTGAAATAGTTTATTTCTGATTGCCTTCTAAGCTTTGTGGCAAGATTCCTCATTTTTCTGTACTCATTCCAATTATACTGATTTTTACTTTTGTAAAATCTATTTCTTAACTGATTTCTTCTATGGATCACTTTCCTCCATTCTGAGTTCATAAATGGTACCGAATCCTTTTTCAGAGTCTTACGTTTTAACGGAGCATGAGTGTCAATGACCTCTACAAACAGTTTTTCATGAAACCATGCAACTTCATTGACATCATCAAAGACATGAGCAACATGAAAAGGAATACATTCGACATCATTTTTGAATACAGCCTCATCAAAGTTTTTAAAGCTTCTATATAAAATTTTTCTTGGTTCCCTCTTGGGTGCATGGAGTTTTGTGCTAATACTTATCATTTTGTGACAGTCACTCAAACCCGTATCAAACACTAAAGTTTCATTGAACCGTTGAGGCTTTGACACAAGAATAACGTCAATAAGAGATTCATTTACTAAAGATTTGAAACATGTAGGCTCATTTACCATGTTTTTAAAACCGTATATATCACAAAACTCTTTAAGCTTATTGTTACACAGTTGCATATTGATATTCATATCACCAAGGATCAAGATATCACTGCTTTCCATCAGCAATATTTCACATAGACCAGAAATTTCTCTTAAAAAACTCTCATGCTTGACAGGGGGAGGCTTATAAACAGCTACAAAGAACCATCTCTGCTTTCTGAGCCATACTTCCATAACAATAAATTGGCTCTCAAAATCACAGCCATCCAGATCAATTCTTCTACAATGAGTTATATCCGACCTGATGTACACCATAAGACCATGAGCAAGTCGACTACCATCACAGCGATACATCTTGTAGTTTTTTACGTTCAGCACATTATCGCTTACAGTATCATCTAGCTTAGTTTCTGCTACGGCTACAATGTCGACTAATTCATCACTTAATACTGACGAAAATTCTGTGAACTTGCTAAGAATACTATTGATATTCAAGTAGCTCATAATGAGACTTTTGGCATGAGCACTTTTATACTGACACCGTGGCTTAAATGTATCGTCTCATACTGCTCTTCAGATACAGAATTTACATTATCAGCTGCGTCACATTCCGTGGGTATTTCAGAATTATCATGCACATTACACGCTTGCTGGCTGGCATTTGTTAAGTCATTATTCAAATCAAGTGTACTATCAAACATATCACAGCATATTTTATCGTCTACATTAAAATCACAGCTAGTATCATTATCCACATTAAAATCACAATCAACATTAAGATCACAGCTAACATCAAAATCAGCCGGTGTTGACACATAAAAGTCACAGTGGGAGATTAGCAGGCCTTTCTGAGATGAGGATGCGTTCTGTCTTGGTGTTGCAGATACAGCAACGGTGTCGGCCGAGCCTTCTTGGCCTCCTCCCTAGCGCGAGTAGGGCGTTCTGCGGGTGTTGCTCTGGGAGACAGTGCAGGCCTTCCGTTTATGTCCTTCCTCAGAACATGCATAACACTGAAGTGGGTATGGGTGGCGGCACGAATCAACAGTGTGAGACTTTTCTCCACAATTATAGCAGTTAATCTGTTGCTGGGAGGACATTCTAGGTTGAGGAGCGTACCTAGGTTGAGGAGTGTACCTAGGTTGGTGACTATACCTAGGTGGAGGAGTATACTTCAGCCTGGGTTGACTTGCATTCTGTGATGTGGGACCTTGGTGCGAGGGGATTCGTGGGGCACTGTACAGGGAGTCGTCATTGAAAGCAAGGTGGGCATCCAGTTCTGCAGTACATGCCGGAAGTTTCTGCCGCAATGTCATCAAAAGGCGACCCAAGGTGTTTGCTCCACTTCCGTTCATACCCCGTCCCCAGAAATTGTTTCCGGTGTCTTCCACAAGTATCTTGTCCTTCGAGGCCTTCAGCTCATCATTGAACTGATGACATTGCTTTGCCTTCTGCTGCAGTAAGTGGAACATCACGTTCTTCTTGATGTTTTGCCAGTGTTCATTGGTGTTGATCGTATCACCAATATCTTTGGCATTCTTCGCTGTACGACAGGTCAAAATTCTATTAGCATGGTTAGGTTCATTCATAGCCATTGCCTTGTAATAGGTATAGGCGTGTTCTACACTTTTGAAAGTCATATTCCAGGCATTAATCGGGGTCGGGTAAAAATTACTGAAACTGGACTTCGCTCCACGAAATTTGATCACATTGTTCTGACTTCCAGGCTGTTCCCGCTGTGGAGGAGGTGGCGGGGCCTCAAGTGAAGTAAGAGGGCTGGTCCATGCACTGTGTGTCATGGGGACAGTTGCAGTGGCCAAACCTGGAGTTGCTGCAGAGTACTTGGCCATTTCCTGCAGTTGAAGGTTCTGCAGGAGCCTTGTCACACCCTGGAATGATAGATGCAGTTTATCAACAGGAAGGAGTAGACTTTCATCAATGGAATTGTCTCTGTACTTAAAGTTACAGTCATGGTTAATAAACTTCACTTGATGCGAGTTGCATAAGGGAACAAGTAGCTGATTAAGCATGTCAATTTTATTCTGATCCACTTTTTGGTCCATGCGGGGCAGGATGCTTGAGAAGTGGACCTCTTGAGCTCTATCCTTAGCAAGCAAGAGTAACTGCTCACACTCTTTCACTATTTGTTCATTTGTCTTGTCAGTTGAGACTTCATTGGTGCCACAAATGATAAACAATCGTTTGTATTGTTTATTTCTTGGCTTGATGGACTTTAAGTGTTTCTTAATGTTGCAAAATCTTGCACCTCCAATGCTCTCAACTGTTAAGTCATCACATGTGGGCTTTACATTACGAATCATGCTATCACCAAGCATCAGAATGTCTTTCAATTGATCACCATTAGTCTCATCTGCCAGACAGTCATCATTGTCCATATCATCAATATCCAATGCAGTCACAATTTTCATCATTTCTGCTGACACTGACCTGATCACTTCATTTGTGTCCTTCTGTTGTGTCTCGAGTTGTTTCAAGGTCTGCTGTTGTGATTCAATAATGCTGACCATGTGTTGTATCTGCTGCATCAATGTAGTAATGTCCCCCTTTGGTAAAGTCTCTCCATTGGCCTCAACTTCCGGAGTTTTTTGTTGAACCTGTGCTGCATGATCAGCACTAGCATTACTTCCAGTCTTGTCATTTTGCTCTCCCAAGTGCTCCACAATAGCAGTTAAAGCAGTTTTCAATGCATCCTTGTTCATTTGCTTTATGCTAGTTGTTGTTGGCACTTGAACCACTGTTGAAGCTGACACAGTCACAGTATCCATTGTGACCAAAGTTCACAGTTACGGTGACTCTCAAAGGCAAGTTACAATGGTCAACTCTGACACCTTTTCAAGTAGCACAATGGCATCTGACACCTCCAAAATCCAGAATCACTCAACTGGAAAAAATCTATGTGAATTTATCATGAAAAAGTCCTAAAACTCTTCAAAATCACAATTTTTTTCCAAGTGAAGTGGTTGAATGGTATCCTGATATACTTAAAGAAATATATCCGAAAAATGATGATATAAATATGGTCAAATCTTATGTAAAACACATAATTTTGACAGAGCTCATAACACAGCTTCCATACACTTCAGCATTCACAGCTGGTTCTGTGCCTGAGGTACTGATGATATCCATTATCAATAATGAAGTAATATAGGTATAAATAAAGGTATATGTGCAGTGTGCAGGGTAGACATGCCACACAGACTAAGTTGTGCTAGGACAAAGGAATCTGATCCAGCCGTGGTAAACATGCCAATTACCCTCCAGCAGCCTACATACCACTTCCCTGATATTGCCCCCCCCCTCCCTTTCCACTCTCCAGATAAGAAAGTACATAAAAGTAAAAAAGAACAGGATTTGATGATAAATTCCAGAGGTAGGTCTACATCAAGAAGGACCAATTCTCACAATTTATGCCTGATGACACATGATGACAGCTTGGGTCACACTTAAAACACCCCTTTTAGTAGAAAACATATGGCCTACTTATAGCTCAGATCAAAACATGTCGGAGAGCAGGAGGTTAGCATTATTTTTCCAGGTGACGAAAAGCATTGTTTCGTGTGGATTTAAGAAATGCACATGACTAAACTTCTGTCATTCCCGAATTTAGGCAGAAATAAAGCAACATGTGTAGTTTGACAGCAGCATGTGTGACACTCGATGAGTTTTGCTAGGACAAAGATTGTATCCAGCCGTGTGGGCAAATGCAAGTTTTGGCCATGTAGGTCATGCACTTCGACAATACCCTGAGGCAGTACTGCCTCGGGTAATCAGAATAAAAGCAGATAAGAGTGCAAAATAAGACTGAGAAAAAGACTTAAATAGTGAAAGGTGCCGTTTGAAAGGCAGCAAGCCAGAAATAAAGACGCCTCTCAAAAACAAGAGCACAAAACTTAAAAGGCAGTTTGACACCGATTGATTACATCATAGCTGAGTCTTGTCATTGCATCGATCAATTGCTAGAGGCAATTATCGAATCGTACTGCAGTTTACACAACATCTTGGAGGATCTCAGTCCAAAGCTAATGGGAGGCACTGAAACACACCTTGAAACAAAAACACCCAAAGTGACCGGGAAGACACGTCAACCTCATGGAACCAATAACGTGCAGAGCAGTTAACAACATTGATGGAATGACAATGTGTTGAATTGATACTGCCAAAGCATCCCATAAAAGCCATTTCAGTGCAACATCAAAAACAGCAAAAGCAAACCAATCATAAATTGAACGACAACTTTACAGACAATTTCACAGGAATTGACAGAAACAAAGACAGAAAAGATGACAGAAGCATTCCATCAATCGCTGAGTCACTGACATCTTCGCACGACACCGTAACCAGACACTACCTCAAATAAATATATGAGAGGTTGAGCACTGCAAACTAATGCCCGAAGGCTTGGAAGTTCTGTCACAACTTGATGAAGCAGAAATCTCAACATAGTTATCAAAATATCTTTGTTCACCTCCAAACATGCACCAACACTCCAACAGGCATGCACCAACACATAAACCTGAGGCACAATTGGATGGCATTAAGAGCGCACTGGCATTAGATGGAAGGACGATTGCGTCATTAGTACGGCACAGTGCAGGACCTTGGGGTTAAACAAAGGATTTGGAGAATACTACATGTCAACTTGAATGTCAAAAGACTCAGACGTACAAGGTTACACATACAAGGTCATTTATATTACAAAGGTCAGGTAAGCGAGTGGGTAATTGAGTCCTTTATCTTTGCCCTGAGGCTAATTAGGAGTTTAGGATGGGGAGGACACAGCAACGAGACAAAGGATGGTGAAAACTGCTGTGGAGCTGCTATACTGGTCCAGTTGATCTTGCCTCAGCTAGAATTAATCCTGGGACCAAGCAATTGGTAACTCAAATAGCGCTATAAACTGAGTCAATAATAAGGCAACTTCACATTCTATACTGAATAAACATTAACATTTAAGATACACATAGATTGAGAAAGACTCAATATGATGTTCTGTTTCATATTCCAACTCATATTAAAGGTCTATGGGTCTCAGACACTAGAATCAGTCTGAAGGTCAAAGTTGTTAAAATTCATACGTCTCAAAGATACATTAATACAAGTAAAATTAATACCACAAACCATAGAGACGTAAGAAGTATCCAAGGTAAATGTCACCAAAGACCTCAAATTCCATTTCAAGGGTCATCAAGGTCATGTGTCAAGGTCAAACATTTGAAATGGAAGGTCACAGAAGTTATATAATTTGGCAGGCCATCAGACTGCCATAATTATGTTGCAAATAGCATTCAAGGACCTTTTTGTAGGATCTGAATAGCTACAAAGAGGATTCATATTTCAGAAATATCATCCAGACAACTGCAGCACAATTTGAAGTTGAAGCTACTCCAAGAGCAAGGTCTCTTCTTTTGCATATTTTTATTTTTCAGTTTTCTCAATTGCCCTACTTTTTAGTCTTTTTTCAAGGACTATTGAAACTTCAATAAACTTCAAAAAAACACAGCAGTCATTCAATTAGCTGCAGTCAAAAAGGGCTGCAGCTGAACAGTATTGCCAAAATAAGTTTTAGAAGTGTTGCTTCAGCTTTGCTACGAATAAGTGTAGGAACTACACATCATCCTGAAGTAAACCAGACAAGCACTTTCATGCTCATAATCAACACGATGAAGGGCCAAAGGATAGATAGATATAGATAGATAGATATGGTAAGTGCAGCCCTCTAAGCCCAGTTCTGGGCGCTCACGAGGGTTGATTGATGAGATGAGAGAGAGAGCAGGAGTCCTCAACATGTTACACATTTACCCCATGTGAGGGATCTTTTACTTGCCCAGCACAGACACTGATACAAGGGGCCGCCAATTTAACGTCTCATCCGAACGACATCCAGCTGGGATTTTGCTCATAAAGGTACACTGAAAATTTCGGGTTCCCCAACCGGGAGTCGAACCCATGCAGGCAAAGACCTCCAGCGGAGCAGGCGGGAACCTTAACCACTACACCACCCAGCTGCAAAAGGCAAAGGAGCATATATAGGATTGCCAAGGTAACCCCTCAATGCCATTGCTGTGTCATCCCCATGATAAACTTGGCAGTCTTGTGGCACACCACAAAACTGAAGCAGTTTGGCCTTCCTTGCAATGCCAATAATTCTTGAATGTAACTTCCCTGTACTGTATGGCCGTTTAGATCAGTACTATGTCAGTGCCGGTACATTTAACTCTTTTTGCACATGCCAAATACTGAAATGTGACAACTAAAAGATTCATGCCGTTCAAATAACTTCTTTCACCTACAAATACTCTCAAAGGTTATTTCTATCACAGATTTGGATTCCATGTTTTGTCAGCGTAAGTAGGCCGATGTCATCCCTCATTATTTATGACTCAATCAATAGAGAAACACACTGTACTAACACAGCCACTAACACAGCCATCTGAACTGCACCCGGCCCCATAAACAGCTTCAAAGCAGCTCCATCCAACAACACTGCAATCTGCCAGAGTCCTATGAGTCCTATGAGTCCTGTGGCACTCACTAATGCATGAGGACCATTGTTAGTGGCATCTGAAATAGCATCTAAAATGACACCAAGCTCTGCAGCCTTCGATTAATACCATGTTATGGTTGGTTCAACTTGAAAACTGGGCAGTTTTAGCACATTGTAGTTGGTTAAATGGAACAAAAGCATGACAAGACATGGCAGAGAAGTAAAGGATGATTGAAAGTGATGTCCAAAATAGGTCTGGGTGACCCAACAACAGTCTGAATCGAACACACAGGGCCCAGCGATTGAAAGCACAGAGCTTGAACATGAATTTGAAGAATTTGCTTGCCACTTGCATTTTGATTGATGAGAGAGAAAGGCACTCAACATGCTCAAGAGACGAGCAGCTGCCACAAAAACAAAAGAACCATATTCTTGGCATTTTCACATCCATTTTTCTTTTCAATTTTGTCTTTCTTTTTTTCGCCATTCCTTTTTGTTTTCATGTGTCAAAAATCTCAGAAATCCAATGTATTGATGACGCAATATCAGAGAGAGAAACAATCTCTCTTGACGTCTCCTGACATTTCTTGACAGACCTATCTCTCAGCCGTGCAGCGAGGAGGTACAGCAGGATCGGCAAGTACATTTGCAGCAACATACCAAAGCCAAAGAGGGGTGAGAACTGTGAGATGTGAGAATGCGAAATGTAAAATTTGTCGAGAACCTATTTAGAGGATTGGCAGGGAAAATTTTAAGGGAGAAAAAATTTGGACGATAGTGACACAGATAATTTGTCGCAGTATTTGCTGTAAGATTAAATTTGCGGGGAGAATTCGCAGGGAGAATGGGACAGAAGCACTTTGAGGTGAAACTGTGGCAGGAAGTTGTGTGAGAATTGTTATGAGTTCATGTAACTAGAATTTGGCGGGTTTCTCAGAGACAAATTTCAAGAAGGATTTACAGGGAAACTTTCAGGGAGAATTTTTAAGGAGAATATACAGGGAGAACGTACAGTGAAAATATACAGGGAAATTTAGAGAGAATTTAAAGGGAGAATTTACAGAGAGAATTTAAATGGAGAATTGACAGTGAGAATGAACAGAGATTATCTATACGGATAATATACAGAGAGAATTTACAGAAAGAGTTTAGAGAGAGAACATACATGGAGACTTTGTTGCAAGCATTTGAAGCAGGGAAATTTGTTGAGAGACACTCACTGTGATTACATCCCCGGAGATGAGACAGTCTGACAGAGTCTGACAGACGCAAATTGTTTTACAAAATTGTTCTTGTGAAATTGTTTTGAGGATTGTTTCAGCTGTTTCAAAACAACGACAGAAATGACGCAAAACAAAACAATGAATCAAATCTCGTATGCATATTTGGAGAGTGACTGGAGTCCAACCTCATCACTCACACGGTGCATTCCCATATGTCAAAGTCTGTCGAAATGGCTAAATTGTATGGCATACATGAACATGTTCATACACTACAAATCACATGCTGCATTGGTTCAGAGATATGAAACAGCAATTAAATAGTTTGAGTCTGAAAAAATGGTTTTAAATATTGGAAATACGATTTGATATACTTACAATTTGACAAAATAATTATTTACAACTCCTTAAACAGGACATAAAAATCCAACAATGAAATATTTTCAAATTTTTGCCATTTTATCCCGTAGCCTTTTTCATTAGAAAAATCCAAAAGTTGCAGCGCTCCACCCTGTGCCCAAGAGATCACAAGAGACTTGAAGAAATGGACAACAAGAAACACAATTCAAAATCCATATTCTAAATACAGGATTCCAACTTATCGTCACTCTGTGGACAACTATAGCATCTAGTTTTCCATCTATAGACAATTTTTAGACATAATGAAACTACCGCTAAATCTAAGTAAAAGGTAAAGAAAATGACTCCAATCTCTGTCTACAGAACTATTGCAAAAGGCCACTTGAGCCAAAGGGCTGGTATTACTGCAACCAACTACACAAAGCCATAAAGCTAAGATAAGAAATATGAGATTTGCAAAACAGCAATATGGGACTGTTCAGAGTCGGTTCTTGTCTGGCTTTTCAAAACGGCTTTTAAAACTCAGTTGCTTTTGTATACGTGTATGTTGCAGTACAGCTTGTTTTGTCAGTTTTTATGAGATATTGCAGCCAGCCAGTACTACCACAACCAAAGCAGTGCATTTCTTTAAACATTGTTAAACACCTGAAAAATATTAAGAATGAAAACCGTCTGTTCTCATAATTCCATTGAGACACAGATGAATTTGCCATGAACGCGAATAAATGGTACATCCATAAACAATCAACCTTCCTGAACATCTGAATTAAAGAGAACTCAGATGGGATTTGTTGGGTTCAATGCGAAAGTTCTCTAAATTTTAACACAAAAAAATTCTCAACCAGAGACGATAATGCTTTTCAGCCCATCAGAGGCACAACGTTGCACATGTAGCATTATGATTACGACATTAGGGACGTCTGACAACCTACACTGTAAAATTTGAATTTTGAGTCAGCTTAAATGATTGAGTGAGATGGTTGCACAATTCCTTTTAGCTATCATAGCTTGTTGTTTTAAGTTATAACAACGAAAAGATTATCATAACTCAAAACATCAAGCTATGTTAGCTCAAACAAATTGTGCAACCATCTCACTCAATCATTTGAGCTGATTCAAAATTTTTGATTTTACAGTGTATAAATGGCATAATGCAGGGACACTTTAAAAAAAATCAAATTCTGGAATTAAAAATTAAAGTTCTGCACCATGAGCACAGAAATACGAGGAGGAACATTGATGCAGCAACAACATAAACGAATAAAAAGGTAAAACAATATTCACAACGAAATGGAAAAGGAGCTTCTTGGGATCAGGAGCATCAAAACCTGTCGTCCCAAATACCTGGCTCCCCCAGACCATCAATAATGCCAAGCAGAGCTTTTAAATTAAGACTTCATAAGAGCTAAAACAAACATTGGCAAATACTGAAAAACATTTGCAAATAGCGGCATTTCGTGTTGATTTAGTGATTAAAACATGTCACGTCAAACGAGTTGAGTGCCATTAAAATTCATCAACTCAGAATTGTTTGAGATTTGTTCGCAATTAATTCTCACCCGACAATCCCCACCATGCAGTGCATGCACTCATGCACAGACCAATTTGATAGTATTCAATTTCATTCGATGTTCATCCTCTGTTATTTTTAGGAATACTGTGCATATTCTAACTTTTACCATATTGTTCCTTGTTCTTCATCATTGCAAGTTAGTTAAATATTAAGAAAATCATTCGCATTTTGCCATGCGGTATCTGGATATCGTTATCAATTTCACAGTAATTCCCTTCACAAATTTAATTGAAAAACTAATATCTTTTATCTAAATGTTATCTGATGCATTCTCAAATTAATTTGTCCACATGCGCATTTCATCTTTAATCAACCAGAACTTCAAGTTTCATCCAACGGCAACGAGCATATCTGATATTCAAATTTTTACCTTATCAAAATACGACCGTCCTTTTCCACACTGTAGGAATTATACAGTGTAAAACAATTTAACCAAAGAATAAAGAGCAAAAGTATAATAAACATACATAACTAAATTATATAAAGTGCTCCAAAGATGTATAAAACAAAGATGAATAAAACAAAAATGTATAAAACAAAGATGTATGAAACAAAGATCTATGTTTAAAAAACAAAGATGGAGCCGTCCGGGTGTCTAAATGATGTCAAAATAGTTTTTTCTTCTCTATTTTTATATGATTTTCTTCCATCATCTGGCAAATTTTTGCTTTTAAATTTACAAGTGATATAACATAACCTATCAAAACCACAATTAATGTTGGTGTAACAAAAAATAAAGCAATCTGATTGCACTTGGAAGCAATCTGCATCAATTAATTGAAGATCAGACAGACATCATCAAGATGATGTAGAGTTTTATGTCAGCCTATATTACCTTAGTGCTTAGCTATGCCAATGAAATTAAGCCCATGTAGTTTAAGATGTGTTAATTGCTTATAAATAGCTAATAAGACTGTGCTGGATCTTGTTGGGCAAGTTGTTCCAATGTATGCAAATGAGAACATTGATATGCAAATTAGGACGTCAATATGCAAATGGAGAGTGAAGCAATGGATCTCCATATATGGTGCAAAGGACTGCAATGAAACGGAATTGAATTTCTCACCTTGCGGGATAAATGTAGAGAAAGAAGGATATTTGAGTGTAAATGAGCCATATAGATCAATAGATCCTCATTCAAATTAATTAATTAGCTTCTTAATTGACTTCCTTGAAACTTCCTTATCGAAAATTTTATAATTATATAACCCAGCGAAAAAGACAATAAAAGAAATATCTATTATCTAAGTGACTTCTACGCTTTCCTTAACCATGTTAACAGATTTATGACACAGCAAGCTGAGGGATGGCCATAGACAATTAAATCATTCCATAATTAATTTTTACAACATAGATGTGTACTCCTATATGGTTTATATACAGCAAAAAAAGAGCCAAAAACAGGAATTTGAGGATTTTGTCTAACACCAATAAGTAGTGCACCATATTACACAGTATGACCCTTCACTAGAGGTTGTCAAGAGCATTACACACTAATACACAGTGTACAGCACATTCCAAGACCATATTGGAATTTTTTATCAACTACCAGAGTCCCTGCCCTACAGACCTGTCATAATGTCATATTCACTTTTATTCCCATATTTTTCACTCTTTGCTTTTGCAAGTTCTCGGTTGTCGAATTTAGATGTCTGAAGACTCTGTACAATCTTCTGGTAGGGTTGTTATGTACCATTGAAGCATCACCAAGCAAGTGTCTTTCCGTCCCTTTTATAATTCTGACAATAATGGGTACTAGAAATGTTAGAAAAGCCTCAGTCCACCAGAACACAAAAGCCTTCCCTCTAAGTCCTCTAAATCCAACTAAACAAGCCTCTAAAGCATCTCCCAGCTGTCTTTAAGAAGGCACTACAATGGGATTAACACTGTGCAGGCACAATCGGATAGGCAATGGCCGAGACATGGCCGAGACAATCGGAGGCAAAGGCTGAGACAGTTGAAAACAATCGCCATGACAACAGAGCCGACAATTGAACAATTTCTGAGAGGAATGTTACATTTTCACCAAACCTTGAGAGGCTGCTGCTCCAAACGCACAAGAGAAACCAAGAAGATTTGCTGCAATTTAAGATTATTTCCTTGCTCTCCTTAACCGATTCATTTACACTTTACAGATGCATTTACAGATGCCTAAAGACAAAAGAATGGTAAGAGACATCGGGAGACATTGGAAGACATCGGGAGTCGGAGGCATTGCGAGACATCAAGGGACATCGGGAGTCTGGTCAGTCGATCACATATAGAAGGATGCATTCACATCAATACAGCATGTCAGTCTACTTTTTACTTTTTATTATTATTATTATTATCATTGATTTAGCACCCCATTATTTACAAAAATACTCAGCGGTGCTTACAAGACATGTATAACATGAATAAAAATGATATAAAATAATTTCAAAAGTTATGTAAAATCAGAGAATATTATAAAATCGATAAATTTAAGAGTCTATGTAAAAGCAAGATTGAAATAAAAAGTCTTAAGTCTCTTTTTAAAAATCTCAATAGAGTCACTGTTTCGAATGGAATATGGCACATTGTTCCAAGTCTTCGGAGCTCCATATTTGAAGGACCTTTTCCCAAAAGTTTCAGTTTTCATGCGAGGGACTTGTAGCAGCAGGTGGTCAGCTGATGATCGAAGGTTACGAGATCTTGATGGAAAAGACAGCAGTTCCCTCAGATAATCTGGTCCAGCTCCATTCAAGCATTTGTAGACAATTAGACACATTTTATAATTTATACGGTAACGGACTGGCAGCCAATGCAGCTCTTTCAAAGCAGCAGTTATGCTGTCACGTTTGGTTTTCTGTAAAATAAGCCTGGCTGCTGCGTTTTGTAATCTCTGCAACTTTTTGATGCTGCTATCAGGGAGACCATACATCATGGCATTTCCGTAGTCAATGTGGCATGTGATGAAGGAATGAACTAAACTTTCTACAGAATTCCTGTCCAGATACTTTCTGATTTGTTTAAGTCTATATAGCTGATGGAAACCTTTCCTGCAGACAATATTGATATGGTCTTTCATATTGAGTTCATCATCGAAGACTACGCCAAGATTCCTGACTTTATGAACAGGTTCAATCACGGAGTCACCAACAGTGATAGCACAGTCTTTCACTTTCTGCAATTGCCTGGAACCGCCAATGACGATCAACTCTGTTTTTGAATCGTTAATTTTGAGCTTGTGCTGCAGCATCCATGTCCTCACTTCACGGATACATTCATTCATTCTGGTGATGGCATCGGCTTCTGTCCTTCCATCAGATCTTGGCTTGAAGGCAGTATATAACTGATTGTCATCTGCATAACCCCCAACATTGACCTCATAATTCTCAATAACATCATAAAGAGATGAAATATAAGAAAGAAAAGTGACCGGACCGGCACAGCTTCCCTGAGGCACACCACAACAGAGGTCAAATTCCTGAGATCTAACGTCCTCAACGACAATGGACTGACGTCTTCCAGTGAGGTACGAGTTGAACCAGCCAGCCACAGAACCAGTGATGTTAAATTTATGTTTGAATATTTCATTTAGAATGTCATAGTCCACCGTGTCAAACGCGGCGGACAAATCCAAAAGGGCGAGGATTGTGACTTTCTGTTCATCCATGTTACACAAGATGTCGGAGTGCACCCGGGTCAGGATTGTCTCCGTACTGTGTTGTTTCCTGTATGCCGCGTTGTTTTTCGGCATTTGATCATTTACACTGAGGTAATTTCGATACTGCTGTACAGCTGCAGACTCAACCACCTTCGAGACAAATTTCAAATTACTGACTGGCCTGTAGTTTGCTAGGGTGCTGTACAAATCCGGCCTTTCCAGCATTCTGGGAAATAGCCGCTACTGAGCGACTGGTTGACAATTTGGGTCAAGGATGGCAAGAGAGTATCAATGCACTCTTTGATGATGTAAGTTGGCGCCGGGTCCAGTTTGCAGTGCTTTGAAGGACATTTCATCACTATGGCTCTGACTTCTTCCGGTGTAAGGGCCTTGAAACAATTCATGGTGGAAACACTTGGGTTTTGACAGTTTTCGTAATGCACTTCGTCAGATATATTCTCTGAAGCTTTGTTACTTAGGGGATAGTTCCCTGAGGGGGGATAGCAGACCACCCCAGAGGGTCACAAGAGTTGTTAAAAGGTAAGTGACAGTGACTCGCAATGGCATATTGGCCATAGCATGATCAGGCACCAAGAGAATCTATGCCAGTACCGCAGAAGTGGGTAATTTATGATACTCGTATACAAGTCATTTCCGAAATTCCAAATCCGGATGTTTAGTGTAATAGTAATAGTCTAGTACTAGCTGTTGACCCGTTAGGGTTTGATGGTTTACAAAAATGCACCCTGTATGATCTTCTGCCCAGCTTTGTTATGTCAACCAATGGACCATTTGCAGCGTCGGTTCAGCTTCCAGTCAGCTTCCAGTTAGATGAACTGGAATGTGGATTGAACAAAACTGCTGGCAGTGTATAGAGACAGGACCCAGTGTACAGTGATCAAGCGTGGTCTGCTAGACTACAAATTCCAAGCACTCAGATTTCTGTGGCAAAATGTGATTTTTTTCGAAATGCCGCTACTGAATATCTGGGAATGTGGTAGTTATATTGGTAATAGAAGTTCAATCAGCATACAAAAAGATGCGGAATTTAATGGCCTGCAATGTGATATGCATTACTGGTGTTGATGTCCCAGATAAATATATAGCTCCCAGATTTGTATGGCGAAAATGTGGTTTTTGCCAAATTCCCAAGATGAATTTCTTTGAACTGGGTAGTTAAATTAGCCATAGAGGGTCAATCAGCATACCAAAAGATGAAGAATTAAATGGCCTTCAATGTGAAATGCATTACAGGCCCTGTTATAGCAGATAAATACATAGCTCCCCTATTTTAATGTGGAAAAATGTGTTTTTGGCCAAAATCTCGAGATACATTTCTGGAACTGTGGAAATAATGAATTTTGATGGGTAAAAGTTGCCCAGTTGGTAACTTCGGGTGAGTAGATGGGCTTAGGAGTAGAATTTAAGGTGCTATGAGTTGAGAGGAAAAAGCCTTATGAGTGAGATGATGCACCTGCTATGAGTATTATTATGATTAGATGACCATTTTCTTCGTCCTCAGTGCGACCATCAAGGCAGAATAGGACAAAAGAAAAACACACAGGCGATTAAAACCAAACCATGCAGTACACTGCCATATCTCCGGGATCTTGCTACTAACTCTGGACTGTGTTATAACCTCTGGACTCGGCTATTAACTCCGGGCTCGGCTATTACCTCCAGTCTTCCCTATTTCCAAGAGGCTTCATTCAAACTACTATGGAGTACCACAGGGATCCACAACCTGTCCCTAGAGTCTCTTGCATCATAATTGTTACATAACTCCAAACCAAATTCTGGTCTATTGCCAGGTACATGTTCTAAATAATGTGGAGCCAGAAAATCCTATTTGTTGTCTTGTTACATGAGCTAGAATACATATTTCTCATGTATAAACCATTTAACGACAGAAAAGAACAAATTGCACAGATGTCATGAAATTTGTTGATGCCGTAAATAAAATATTGCATAACTACATGTAGCTCTCAGAAATATTTATGACAACAAATATGAATCTCATGAAAAAAAGGGGACAAGGAACATTGAATGGTCAAAAGAAGTTTACAGAGCTGACAATGAAAAAATTGTTGACTTCTTGCCTGTTTTGAGCCAGTGTTGGCCTTTCCAATTTCTGAATGGTTGTCTTACAAACATGCCAAAGAGTACCAACTCTATTTGATGTGATTTAATCATTATTGCAACCATTTGAAGCAGAAGCAACCACCTATTTCTGAATCTGCTTCTTTCACTGAAAACATTAGGCCAAAATAACGTCTTATTCAGTTATTTTGTCACCAATTCACAACCACAATATTCATCAGTCACAACCAAGGACTCGCTAATCAATCACTTTCCCATTATAATAAATTAAAACCACAAATAATACGGCAGAGTCTTTCAAGTTTCGCTTCGAGGAAACATTAGTCAATTTATTTCTAATTAGTCGCTCATTTAATAACTCATTTCAAGGCAGAAGAAAGTCGAGAAAATTTACTTCGGAAGCTGCAGGCATGACTGACAGTCATTAAACTCATTTCATGTCAAATTATGAAACAAAATTAGGAAATAAAGGAAGATAAAAAATCAATCAAAACTAATTTAACATCAGGGCATTAATTACATGGCTGGGAGGCTATGAGGGAAGCCACAAGAAGAAATTTCGAGAAAAAAAAAAGAAAACCAACGAAAAAAGAAAATGAAAAGAAAAGGCACCCATTATAGTGACAATAAGCATTTCGTAATTTGATCTTAAGTATTCTCACTCACGGTTTTATGGATAATAATATTTCAATTTCTGGTTCTGTTTATTCCAGGAGTCGTTGACTTTCTTGTTGAAGATTTGGTCTGTAATTTGCTTTTACAGTTTATACCGTATTGTAGGGGAGACTGGGGCATAACCACCCCCCTTAGACAAAATGTCTCATAGGATGATAATGACCAAAACAAATAAGAACTCCAAATGACAATATAGTGGGCATGTTATAAGCCAAATAGGGACAAACTATTTACCGAAACGTTAGAATTCTTTTGAGTATCCGAGGTGATTAAGTAGTCCAAAATACATAATTTTGGTCGGGGATCCCGGGCTGGAAAAGCATTATACGGCCAAAATGGGTAAAAATATGATCAAGGCTCGACGATTCCTGAAAAATCACGAGAAATAGGTTTTTTGCCCATAAAAATGCCATTTAATGCTTTTTCTATCCATATTGTGTCCAGATCTTACTCATATAATATTTCTGTTTATTTTATGTAACATAGTAGATATTTGCTGATACTGGATTTCTACAAAATGCTGTTTTTGGCCAAAAAAGTCCGTCCAGAGATTTTAATTTCACATTGTGCCATAAGTTCAAATGGCTGTAACTTTTTTGTGCTTTGATGGATCTGGTTCATATTTGGCTGAAAACTGCCCCACAAAGTCTAGAAACTGATAACAATAACTTTTTTTAGCAGAAGATTTTCATATTCCTGTAATTGATGCATGTGGTGACAAAAGTCAGCCCTACCCCTTAATTCAGCCATTTTCCGAGATTTGCATTTTTGGTGCAATTCACAATGCCAGTCATCACAAATTGATTTTCCACCACTCTTAATCGTTTTTCCATGGACAGGTTGTTGCTCAGACTCACTAAAATTGTATCTTCAGTGGTTGATTAGATATTTATACTAATAACCCGGCCGCTTAAATCGTGTCAATGCAGCTACAAGCAGCAGGCTCACTATGAAGTATGCAATATGTGAAAGTAAGGATATATGCGACTCATTGCTAATTTATTCCACCACGCTCAAAAACTTTTTCATTGAATTGGTCTGAAGAATCTTAATAATGCTGTAAAACAGATTTTCATGTTCTCATTGCCAGTTACTGTCCCATGTGGTCTGCATAGTGGCCATCTTGGATTAGAGTCAAGATCAGCCTAATTTTGGGAAAAAATCGATAACTTCTGCACAACCTGTCATAAATAGGCATGTGATACCACTTCTCAGGGTAAATTAGGCTGTGAAGTTGTTTAAAAAGGTATATTTTGTAATTAATGTAATCTTAAGCACATAAATCTGAAAAAATTTAACAAAAATACCCTTTTTGTTTACGTAAAATCATGTGTAAATTCCTAGCATACAAGAAAAACCCAATTTCTGCAGGCACAAGCCAATGACCAACTTTCAAAGAACAAACAGATGTATTTATTTATCCGAGTTATTTGGAATCATACCAAAATATCTTGTATGCTGCTAGTATAAGACTATAATAAATATAGGTCTGAATATCTAATGAGAATAATTTCAAAACCAACCATTATTACACTGTCGTCCAGTGATGGAAATGGGGGAGCTGTACCCTGCTACAGCTCCCCCAATGATCAGTGTTGAAAGTACAATTATCATGTTGCTTTTTCATTCCCAATGGTATTTTTAGCCAAAATTATGTGTGGGTGGTAGTATTCTTTCCATTTTAAAATTTGGAATGGCACGCCGAAGCGGCACGAACCGAGAGCTCCCCCGACGAAAATTTTCCATTTCCATCACTGCTGTCGTCATATTGTACTCACGCTACTTCTGAACTTATTGTCATAAATAGGCATATTTGATACCTTTCTTGGACAATCAGAATGGTAGAGTGGAGGGTGGAGAGTTGATTAAAAAGATCAGGCGTACCAAAGCTGGAACAAACACATCAAATCCAATGCAAACAAAGTCATGAGAAATCTTGGCTTCAAGATTAAGAAGAAACATATTGATGACGAAAAACTTCAAAACTAAAATTTCAACACCATAGTGAAACACTCTCTGGTATATTATAGGGCAATTTGGAGTCCAAGTGGCACTGATTGGATCAAGGCAACATAAAGCTGCAAGATGTTTCAGCAAAACAACAGATATGGGGGTATCTCACTGGGTTTCCTTCTTGTCCTGGTACGCCACGGTATCCCACTGGGTATCCTCCTTGTCCCCAAAATCATTCTTATACTGGTGGGCAAGGCTATCCAACTGGTATGGAGTTATGCCAGTGGGTGCTCTCCTTGTCCTCATTCCTGTATGGGTGTGCCGGGTATCCTACTGGTAAGAAGGTGTCCCACTGAGTGTCGTCCACTGTATGGGGGTATTCCACTGGGTGCCCCCTTATCCCCTTTCTAGTATGGTATTCCCGGTTATCTTACTGGTAAGAGGGTATCGCATTGAGTGTCTTCCGTTGTATTGGAGTATGCCACTGACCGCCCTCCATGGCCTCATTCTTGTAGTGTTTTGCGGGGTTATCCTATTGGTATGGGGCGGTATCCCACTGGGTGTCCTCCTTGTCCCCATTCTTGCATGGGTGTCCCAGGGTACATGTATCTGACTGGTATTGGGGCATTCTACTGGTGCCCTCCTTGTCCTCATTCTGGTACTAGTATGCCGGAATATCCCACTAGTAGGCTGTAGAGAAATAACACTAAGTGCCTCCCATGTCCACATCCATATACTGATATACAGGGCTTATCTCATTGGTAAGGGGGCATCCCACTTGATGCCCTCTTTGTCCCCATTCTTCTATATGGATTTGCCAGGGTATCCTGATAGTATGGGTGTGTACATGGTCAAATAATATTATATATGCAGTGCCGCCGGTAAGTAAGTGAAACACATGACATTGTGCCATTGCATCAATGCTAAACATCCTCAGCCAAACTGCTTATGGAGGCATGAATTATCAGATGAAAGGGAAACAAAGTGGGTCATAAAGGCCGATGTGTGAGGCAAGTGGGTAGCAGCCCATTTTCTTCGCTGTAGTCGGAGTTAGGTATGGGTCAAAGTCTTTGATAAGTAAGTGAACCACCCTTCCGTATGTTTTAACATTGGGCCTGCGTTTCACTTACTTATCAAAGACTTTGACCCATACCTAACTCCAACTACAGCAAAGAAAATTGGCTGCTATTTTTATCCCACATGTCTCACATATCGGCCTTTATGACCCAAAATGTTTTCCTCTCATTGGATTAGAATTCGTCTTTCCAGAAGCATTTTGGTTAAGGATGTTTAACATTGATACATTGGCACAATATCATGCGTTTCACTTACTTACAGGCGGCACTGTATAATAATTATATGTCTTCCTTATTCTAAATGAAATAATCAAGGTGTGCATGTCAAGCACCCTCTATTGGAAAGCACAAGCATAAACTTGCGTGAGCAAAGACGTACATCACAAGGGATTCCCTTGACAGCCAATCAGAACTCAAGAAATGGGAATATCCCTGACCTATCCTGGCAAAAGGTTAGGGGATATTCTCATTTATTGAGTTCTGATTGGCTGTTAAGGGAATTCCCTTGTGATGCACGTTTTTGCCGACTCACGTTTAGTCCTAGGCAGGTAAATAATCCTTAATTTCAGTGTGTAATGCATTGTAGAGGTGAAAATTTCTACAAGTACATCTATGAGACTACTCATTTAATGAAGTTGTTTGAATTTGAATGCTCTCAAAGAGTGCCAATTGTTTATTGGCTACTCATTAGGGGGCACTATACTCTACCGCCTTGATTCATAAAGAGTAAGAAAGATATATATGTGACCATTGGCCCGCAGTTTATCCCACAGGGAGTCCTCCTTGTCCAAATGCTTGTATTGGTATGACACTATGACAGGGTATCCCAATGGTATGCGGGTATCCAACTCGGTATCCTCCTTGTCTTCATTCTTGAACCTGTAAGCCAGTGTATCCAATTCTTGTGTTGGTATAGCAGGGTAGTCTGGCCATGGGTTATCGGGAACCCATTGGTAACACAAGGAGGACATCCAGTCGGATACCCTCATACTAGGGGATACCCTGGTATACCAGTACAAGAATGAGGACATACCGATGGGATAACCCAAGCATATCTGGATAAGAATGAGGACATGGAGGGCAATCCATACCAGTGGGATACCCTGGCATACCAGTGCAAGAATGAGGAGAAGGAGGGCATCAACTAGGATGCCCCAATACCTGTGGGATATACTGGCAAACCAATACAAATTAATGGAGAACACTCAGTGCGATACCTTGTTACCGGTAGGACAACCTGGCAAGCCTGTACTAGAATGGCCACTCAGTGGGATACCCCCATACAATGGAGGACACTCAGTGGGATACCTTTCTACCGGTAGGTTAACCTGGCATACCCGCTCAGGTACGAGGGAAATGAGGGCCCCCTGTGAGGTTCCCTTACCAGTGGAATACCCTGGCCTACCAGAACAAGAATGACCTAGTGAATAAGGGGACTACCCAGTTGGATACCCGGGCATACCATGACAAGAAGGACAGCCAGTGGGATACGCCCATACCAGTGGGATGCCCTGGCATACCAACACAAGACTAACAAGGATCACACCGAGTGGGATACCCATTAGCGGGATATCCTGACATTAGGGTGCTTCGTCTACTCCCTAAAAATGAAAACCACTCGCCCTCACTTCCACACTTGGTAGACTCCTTCGAGTTCCCAAAGTCATTTTACATCTATTTTTGATTTATCACATTCTTCCCCATAAAAAGAAAATGTCTCCACGCAACCGCGATTTCTCTTCTTTGGAAACGATCGATGTTGGTATTCAAATTATGATAATGTACACGTAAAGGAGTCCATTTTGAGGACTGGCTCTCAAATAAGGAAACTGTTTCAGATTAGTAACAATTTACTTGTTTTATATATGTTGTTTTTATTACTGTTGTGCCTTTAGATATTTTGTACTCTTGTAGAAATGTATGGTAGAAATTATGTTGCCACAACATGAACACGATGTTGAGATTTTTTTGCAACATTGCCACAAAATTGCAAGCTAACGTCGAACCCTTGACATTGCCTCACAATGTTGTGAAAATGTTGCCACAATGGCGCGTCGTAATTGCATATCTTTGATGTTGCTTGACACAACGTTGTGACAACATAATTTCTACCATACAATTCTAGGTCAATTAACGAACAGGGTGACATAGAAACTTTGCTAAAACGTTGATGAACCTATAGGGTACTTATTACCGCAAACCGCTAAAATAGGACCAAATGATGAAGTTTCAAGGCTGCTGTTGTGCTACCCTTTGGCATAAACATCTTTTCATAAATTTTGCAGGGCATCTTTTTGACATTAAGGAACAATACTGCAAAAGTGGATGAAGTTTTGTAGATATAGGGACAGATTATGCACCATACCTGGCATACCAAACAAGAATGATAAGGAATGGACGCTGTACAATTGTGTATAGGAGAAACACAAGAGCATTTTTGCTTAATTTTCTAGACTTTTGTGCTTAAGATTAGACTAATTACAAAAAAGACCTTTTAAAACAACTTTACAGCCTGATTTACCCTGAAAAAGTGGTATCACATGCCTATTTATGACAGGTTGTGTAGAAGTTATCGATTTTTTCCAAAATTAGGCTGATCTTGACTCTAATCCAATATGGCCACTATGCAGACCACATGGGACAGTAACTGGCAACATGATGAAAATCTGTTTTACAGCACTATTAAGATTCTTCAGACCAATTCAATGAAAAAGTGTTTGAAAGTGGTGGAACAAATTAGCAATGAGTTGCATATATCCTTACTTTCACATATTGCATTACTTCATCGTGAGCCTGCTGCTTGTAGCTGCATTGACATGATTTAAGCGGCCGGGTTATTAGTATAAATATCTAATCAACCACTGAAGATACAATTTTAGTGCCTCTAAGCAACCACTGGTCCATGGAAAAATGATTAAGAGTGGTGGAAAATCAATTTGTGATGACTGGCATTGTGAATTGCACCAAAAATGCAAATCTCGGAAAATGGCTGAATTAAGGGGTAGGGCTGACTTTCGTCACCACATGCATCAATTACAGGAATATGAAAATCTTCAGCTAAAAACAGTTATTGTTATCAGTTTCTAGACTTTGTGGGGCAGTTTTCAGCCAAATATGAACCAGATCCATCAAAGCGCAAAAAAGTTACAGCCATTTGAACTTATGGCACAATGTGAAATTAAAATCTCTGGACGGCCATTTTTGGCCAAAAACAGCATTTTATAGAAATCCAGTATCAGCAAATATCCACTATGCTACATAAAATAAACAGAAATATCATATGTGTAAGATCTGGACACAATATGGATAGAAAAAGCATTAAATGGCATTTTTATGGGCAAAAAACCTATTTCTCGTGATTTTTCAGGAATCGTCGAGATTTGATCATATTTTTACCCATTTTGGCCAAATAATGCTTTTCCAGCCCGGGATCCCCGACCAAAATTATGCGTTTTGACCTACTTAATCAACTCGGATGCTCAAAAGAATTCTAACGTTTCGGTAAATAGTTTGTCCCTATTTGGCTTATAACATGCCCACTAATATGACACACTCTTAGAGTACACTCATATCCCCTACCAGCAGCATCAAATGACTCTCCCTTATAGCACAGGGATATTAAATAGTTTTTGGTACCAGACGGGTGGTTATGCACCATGCTAGGGGCATAACCACCCGCCCAATGGGGAATGACCTTCCCCCTAGGTACCAGGAACAAAAATAACTTGAGGATTTCCATATCTGATGGAAGGATACTGTGTCCCTTTCTGGTGAAAATGCAGGTGCTCTTGACTGGAAAGTATCAAACCATTTCAGTCTCCTCACTCTTCCTATGGTAATGAATTCTGAGATAATCATAATGTTTTTCAAGACAGCCCAAATGACATAATCTGTGCTAACCCTTCCCAAGTTTGTCGCACATTTACAGTACATTTTTGGAAAACCTCCTACTGTTTCTTTCACTCCCCTACTGCATTTTTCCCAAGGGCGGTAGGTTATGCCTCATATAGGCCGTGATAGTGGAGCTCTCCTTTTTCCAGCTCTCCTGTGTTGACGAGCAGAATAAAACTATTTCCGGGAACAAGCTGCCATTTTGTACCATTGCTGAGTCAGTGGAGCTGGCATTCCAGGCCCCAGGGCACTTTTAATCCATTGAAAAAATTACGGATTTGCATTGCCGAGTCTTAAATGGAATGTTTAGCATGGATTGCCACCATATTACAGTACTGTCAGGCTGATTAGACTTTGTTACGGACCTTAGAACCCCCGGCTCCATTGTAAACTCCCAGGCTGATGATACATAATATCAATTGCAGCTTTGTTATGCTAGTTTTGCTGCATAGTTGTGCTATTTTCACAATGTTTTAACTTGTCAAACTGTTTTAATCCTGTTTGATATACAAATTGAGTCAGCTGTGTCTGAGTATTTGCAATGGAATCACGATACAGAAAGGATAAGATAGCTGAAGTTATTGCTACTGTTTCTAATGTAAGTCTTAGAAGTTTTCTTACTTGATAAAGGTATTCTGTAATTTGTTCTATTTATAATATATACTGTTCGGCCATTACAAGTATTATCTTATATTTGTTAAATCTCTGAAGTTTCCACTCTGACAACTTGCAAATAATGTTTTATTATTTGATAACTTTATTTACTATCCATGAATATTTGCATATACAGACTCCCTTGATATATAAGTATTTACTTTTTTTGAATTTATGTTTTCTATTGACTATCACTACAAGACAGATGCTTGCACATGAACAAGAATTGCATTATACAGACATGAGAAGTAACAAATTCTACCATTTCAATGATTGACGAATTGACTGCAAATAACAATTCTTTTATTGATTTATTAGAAGGTGGTGGACTGGACTGCAGTGAGAACACTAATGACCCATCAATTTTCCAGCACTCTCCCTACTTTGATGAATCAGGATTTAAGGAAATTCTAAAATTAAGTGGTAACTCCTTCAAAGTTTTAAGCTTGAATATTCTCTAAATGCTAAATTGGAACAACTTAAATTATACATTGACAATTACAGTAATGAATCCTGTATTGATATTGTATGTTTGCAGGAGACTTGGCTCACAGCAGGAAGCGATCTGTCTCAACTACAAATGTCTGGATATAACCTTATTACCTCAAGTAAGTCGTGTACCACTCATGCAGGAGTTGCTATTTATTTACATGAGAAATATAAATATAAAATTTTACCTATAAATGCTACTGATTTGTGGGACGGACAATTCATAGAGGTGATTGTGGAAAATGACTTAAATGAAAATAAATCACTAATTATTGGAAACATTTATCGTCCTCCCAGGCAAACAGTCGAAAATTTAATCAGTTTTACTGATGAAATTGATAATTTACTTGATGGATTTAGTAATTATAAACATGTCGTCCTCACAGGGGATTTTAATATTGACTTGTTGAAGTTTAGAGAAAATAATCATGTGAATAATTTTTTGGAAACTTTAATCACAGGCACACTCCTGTATTAGTCAATTGATACTCAGTATAAATATCATCAAGGTGCATGACTTTAAAACTGAGGCAAATAACAGCTTCGTTTTCAGGGTCAAATTTCAAACATCTAACATTGTGTCACAGCCGCAATATTTGTCAAATCCCTTGCCAGATAAGTTAACTCCGAATTCGATACCTTAACTCTATCAAATTATAGCTAATTTACCTGTAATTAAGGGAATTCCTTGCAGATTTGTAGCTTAATGAACAACTGCAAGTTCGCTCACCCAAGCTGGCAGGAGAGGTACCTATGGGGTATTACACCACAAGTCCTTTCACTCAAAAACTGTGAATATGAGAAGGATTTTGTCATTGATCCTTGGAAATATTATATATCAACAAATAGAAGTAGTTTGTAACTTGAAATTTGGTTATTTTGCCAAATTTTCAGAATTTAATCTTCCATGAGGCTCCCACATGGTGCCTCATATATTAACAGAGCCCTCTCTTGGATATTGCAGAACTAGAAATTTTGTAAAACCAAAGCTGATTGGCTCTGTCTTATGACATCACTGCCAGCTTGGATAAGCGGGTTTTCTGCAGAGTCAGTCACCTTGTGTTATTTCAAACAGACTGTACAGTCGGTCCAGGAGAGTGCCTGTGCTTTAATTTCTAATGGTTATATTCCAAAAATTACAATTCCAACAAGACTAAGTGAACTTAGTGCGACATTAATTGACAATGTTTTTGTTAAATTGTCTGAAAATTTTTCGACCACAACTGCATGTGTTCTTGTTAATCAGATATCTGATCATCTGCCATGTTTTATTGTACTTGATTACCTCACATATGTAAGACCAAAAACCAAATTTGTGAAGGTAATAAATTCTGAGCGAAATTCATATTCAAATTTTAAATTAGATTTGCAAAGTCAAGAAGTTAAGGATGAACTAAATGGAATAATATGTGATAATACAAATGACAGCTATAATAAATTCAGCAAAATTATTGAGAAACTTACAAATAAGCATTTTCCAATTAAATATGTCAGATTCCAAAAATACAAACATAAAAAATGTAAATGGATAACACATGGTATAATGAAATCTATCTCCTACCGTGACAAGTTGTATAAGAAATTAAAACTTACATCAGTTGATGATCCTTCATATTATATGAAGAAGTGTAACTTAAAAACTTACAATACTATTTTAAAGAAATGCATCCGGCAAGCCAAGATAGATTTCTACCAGAAGTGTTTTAGGAATTTCAAAAGTGATATTAAAAAAACCTGGCAACTCATGAACCAGATTATAAATAAAACAAACAAAAAGCAAGACTTACCAAAAGTATTCTCAGTAGATGGAATCAATATTACTGGTAACTTAGAAATTGTGAATGAATTCAACAAATACTTCATTAATATTGGTCCAGACTTAGCAGAAAAGATAAACATAAGTACACATAAGACTTTTAAAGACTATTTAGACTCAGAATATCAATGTAGTTTTAAATTTGATGAGGTTGAAAATACAGCAGTTCTAAAAGTAATTGATTCACTAGAACCCAAAGTCAGTACGGCATGTGATAGACTTTCAAACAAATTATTAAAACACATAAAAGATGAACTTTGTGTTCCACTTACTAAGATAATAAATCAAAGTATAGATTCAGGGATCTTTCCAGACCTATTAAAAATAGCGAAGGTTACTCCTATTTATAAAAAGGGTCCTGTAGATGAGTTCAGTAACTACAGACCTGTGTCGGTTTTACCAAGTGTATCGAAGGTCTTTGAGAGAATCATGCATAACCAAATGTACAAATACTTCACTGAGCAAAATTGACTTTTCAATAGCCAATATGGCTTTCGTAAAAATCATTCAACAGAATTGGCAGCTCTTGAACTTGTTGATAGAATTACTCAAGATTTGGATAACAACAAACTTCCAATTAATATCTATTTAGATCTCTCGAAGGCCTTCGATACACTGGATCATGATATACTTCTTTATAAATTGAAGTATTATGGCTTTCATGGGAAAGCACTTCAGCTTATTACAAGCTATTTATCAAATAGAATGCAATATGTAGTCTTTGATGATACTAACTCTGATTTAGGAAAAATTAAATGTGGGGTTCCCCAAGGTTCCATTCTTGGGCCCTTTCTATTCATAATATACATTAATGATATAAACAGAGCCACTAATCTATTTGATGCCATTATATATGCTGATGATACTGCCCTGTCGACTACTCTAAATGCAACTAATTATAACTTTGAGACTGAACTTAATAGAGAACTTAGTTTAGTTAGTGTATGGCTAAAATTAAACAAACTATCACTTAACGTCTCCAAAACTAAAGCAATACTTTTCCACATGCCTCAGAAAAGAGTGTCCTATCCAAATCTGGTAATAGATAACCATGAAATAGAATTTGTTAGAGATTTCAATTATCTAGGCATAAGAATCGATGAAAATATCAAATGGAAAGTGCATGGTGAAATTCTCTCGAAGAAGGTATCAAAGACACTTGGAATTCTAAACCGACTGAAACGTTTTCTTCCAACAGAAATTTTATTGAATATCTATAATGCACTCATTCTCTCACATATAAACTATGGGATACTTATATGGGGTGGGCAGCTAAGCAGAATCTATAAATTACAAAAAAGGGCAGTCCGTTTAATTACAAATAGTTGCTATACAGCTCACACAGAACCACTATTTAAGCGGCTGAAATTATTAAAAGTAAGTGATATACTTGTGGTACACGACTTAAAGTTTTGTTTTAAATATGAGAACAACTTGCTTCCAAATTACTTTAGCACTATCTTTGAAAAAAACGAAGAATTCCATCATCATCGGACAAGACAACATACAGACTTTCGCTTGCCTGCTGTGAGACATGACTTCGCAAGGTATTCTATCAGGTACAGGTTTCCAGCTTGCTTTAATAGTATGAAATGTAATTTCAAAAGTAAAATTTATACTCATAGCCTAGATGGCTTCAAATTGTATGTGAAGAATGATTTTATTAATTCGTATCAAGTAGAGTGTAGAATTCAAAATTGCTATATTTGTGGTCATTAGTGTCTTCACTGCCTCCAGACGGTTCATTCCTGCAGTTTGCAATGGCATAAATTCTCGGACATGTGCTTGTATTTCTTGTGATTAGTCGATTTCGATTCTTTCTTTAATAATTTCAATGGTTTAACTTTCCTTTTTTATTCTATGTAGATTAACATATAACTTTTGTATTTCAATATACTGGGTGGCCTCTCTGCAGCGATACCTATCTTTGAGAGGTCTCCCGTGCCCCAACTTCTAAAACTGTACTGTTAAATATATTTACTATAAGTGGTTTTTTTTTGGGAAAATAAAATTAATCTGAGTGTGAGTCTGAGAGTCTGAGTCTGTTTCCGGAAATAGTTTTATTCTGCTCGTCAACACAGGAGAGCTGGAAAAAGGAGAGTTCCACTAACGCCCGCTATTGGGGTAAAACAGCCACAACCCCTATTATCACTCATGGAGTGATTTGATGACAGTTAAAAGTCCCATTTTGAAATTGATAAGAATATGAACCAACACAATGCCTATCACCATTCCCTTACATCTCCTGTATGTTGAATGTCATCACAAATACCAAAAAGGCTTAAAAACTGAACAAACAGAGCTGTTCAGTTTGATTTAGCCTTATGCTTCCACCCCCATACAGTAAAAAGTTGTCTCACACAAGTAAAATCACCTGCACTAATGATATTTTCACGATGTTGAACCAATGACCTGGAACCACAGGGCGGGTGGTTATGCCCAGAGGGGTGGTTATGCCCACTCTCCCCTTCTTCATACATTCTCTTTCTGTATCTTGTCAATTTCTCCAGCCAACCTTTTCATTTTCAGGTCTTCATACCATCCCTTGACATTTACGTGATGACAGATGCCTCCTAATCGACACAAACAAAGGTCAGGCGGTCACCAAATTCTGTTGAAAGACCACATCTCCCAAATATGACCAATCTGGTTTTATCTCAATATCTCAGCTATCATCTGGTCTCTCAGACTCTATCTCTTGTTGTTGGGCTATTATCTATTGCATCTTTCTGCTATTATCTCTCAATCTCCAGTTTCCATCTCCAATCAATGTGGCAGTCTTTTCTTCTCAGTCACTTTAATGTTGTGTGACATGTTCATTAACAACAGAATTTAGGCAATGAGAGGTTACCAGATTGATTTGTGAATTTGTTTATCTTCTCAGTAACATTCTTTTGCCATTATTTCGAATCTCCTCCTGGTGTCAAACATATCTAAGTAACATTACGGAGCTATATGTATCAGAGAGACGTATCTCCACCAATTTCGAGAACATATAGGGCCTTTTATCAGTCTTATGTGTAAACTCTATTTAATCAGTCAAGTATGTTACTGGGCATAGGTGTTACAAAGCCATCTGCTCAAGATATCTTCTATCACTAATTAGTCTCAGACATTACAAAATATAAAGCAACAGATATAAAATTATATCTCTAAGATCACATGTAGAGCATCAAGGATGCTATTGAGTCATCATTCACCAGAGTCTGCCAGCAGTCAGGGATTCAAAAATATTTTCAAAACCAAAAGAATTTTCTTATTAGTGAATATTCATGAAGTAGCTCTGCCAGACATGCCAAGACATTGACAAGGAATTTTCAAAGTTATAAAATGCAACACAATGTCAAACAAAACGCAAAACTTTCAAGTCAAACAAAAGCACTCTCATCTTGGGCTTCTCGCTGCATCTAATGCATCAAATGGAAGGGATGGATGTGCCTTGTGATAACAGTTTTATTTTTTCTATTCAGTTTAAAAATTTCCCACCGAGGAACAACAAGAGGTTAAATTTAAGAGAGTGGGAAAAATCACTCCGCATTTAGAAGGAACAAGAGTGCACCAAGGGAAAAACATTCCAAAAAGAACCTGCAAGAATTTCCAATTGTTCTGCAACATCTGTTTGGTGCCTTGATGTCAAAAAGGCAGAAATGGCAAGTCATCATTAATTTTTCCTTGTCGGAATAAAATTTCAGGGAGAGGCCTGGAAGATGCAAAATGAGACAAGATATGCAAAGATCTGGTATTGTGAAAGCTCAATGACCTTAACTTTGCAATTGGGGAAATCCTTTCCTGGTTTTCCATGATACTACCTTCAATGAATCCCATATTTTTTTTCCCTTGAAATATTACGAAATGTATGTCACACGTTTTATTACACTTTTGAGTCTTGGAGGCTATGCAGATTGTTCAATAGATAGATCTGTGAGTAATGCTGGTTCATGACACCTCCTTGTGTGACACCGCAAGCCAAACACTCAGCGGCAAAAAAGTCCATTTGGAGAGATTGCTGTGGCATCAAAGGCATCAAAACGGGACAGATGGAGAAAAGTGGGAAAAATATGTATAAAAGAAAATATGTGAAACAGCATAGGGCAGGTAGGGGTGATTTAAAAAAAAGATGTGTTATTGCCAGCTAGAGGGAGGATATATTTGGCGGTGAACCTTTTAATGGGAGGTCACACTTACTTAAATCAGAAAGCTGAAATAAGAGACATAAAAAACATATACACCGCTGGTTTTTTTTATATGGATAAGGAGAATTTAATGGAAGGTCAAAATGAATAGAAAACAGAATGTTTGGGAAAATGTTGTCACGTTTCATACACAGTGAGAGACTTCACAACGAAAGAAATATAATGAGAAAGTGGCAGAAATCCTATTTTGCTAACAAAAACGATCAACGTAGTCCAGATGATGAAATAGTCGCAACAGTAATGGCTTCCTAGCAACAGCAGTGTGAACACACAAGTTGCCTTTAGAAGCAACCAGGTACAGTAAACAAAGACTGTTGCAAAGTGTGAGTCCATTGGACACCTAGACATCAAGGACAGGAACCAGAGTTACGAGGTAACCAAATTGCTGCTCGTAACAATTAGGCTGTGGTGATGAAAGAAGTAAGTAAAGTGACAAATGTAGCAAACAAATGGAACAAAGGAGCTGGGAAATCCACTAGCAATCAACCAGATCATGTATGACGAAGTATGTCTTGGGAGACACAATTCTAGATGCTCCTACAGAAAACAACCTGAAAATGCATTTAGAGTAAGTGAAGTCAGACAACAAGAAATATTGCAGAATGCACAGTCTATAAATTAGCATCACACAGATCACAAAAGGGGATATCTTGCCTCAAAAGAATACTGAGCGTTTACATTGAGCTATTATATGGTTACACCCTCGCATTAGAGCCAACCGCCAACACAGGGCACACACAATGCATAATGTTACACAGGACTGCTTATAATATACGTGTACTCAAGTGAAGAGCAGGCCGCCAGCATAGTGTACAGATGCTTTGGCCTGCTTATAGCTTTTGCGCCTCTACGCAACAGGTTATTCTCAGTGTTTAGGGCATTGGTATAAAAGCACGCTCCGTTCATGGCCTTGCTCATTGTCAGCCCCATTCTAATTTTAACACAAGCTGCAGCGCCTGACTGCAAATCTGCAAGCCACAGTGAAAGGCCTTTTTCAAATAACTCCAAAAAGGCAACAATGTTTACCCAACCCATCGCATGTTGCAGCACAGTCCCGCAGAACGCAGAGGAGTGCAGAGCGTACAGCATACAGCGTAGCAACTGAGGAGGCAATTGTGTGCAAGATTGCATTGAAACACTCTCGCTCAGTGCTTCATGTCTTCCTGCATGTCCTGATGCCTTATACCAATTGTCGATGTGTTAGATAAAAGATTTTAGATCATACTGTAGATTATATGTCGCATCTTCACGCATTGCAAGCGACATCAAAAGAGATTTTATAAGGCCAGCTGTGCCTATTTCCCAAACTTGATTATTTTCAGGCCAAGTGTATCACCATGATCAACCTTCCTCTAGTTCATCGTTTTGTCACATATTGTCAGTCACACATCAGAATGCTGCACATATTTCACTTTGCAACAAACGATGTGACAAGAATTATGCTCTCTGTCAACACATTGACGACATACAATAATACAGCAGAAACCAAACAAAAAGGTTTGCCATGTCTTATTTGGAATATTGTGTTACTTTCTTGCAAGGTGTTATGACTTTATCAAATTCCCTCCTTTTGGCGAGGCATTAAAAAGTTTTATTTTTCGTGCAGAGTGTTGTTCTGACATAGCACATTTGCCTCATTAAAAAAACTTATATTGTAGGTGCCCAGGGACATAATAACCAGACTCTGTCATTCTTAGATACAGATGCACTCCTTGCAACAAGGTATTGTTGAACATCCCTTTCGCGTAATTTAAACAGAAAAGACACTCTTGTGTGATTGTGTAATTTAGCATCAGGTCTACAGCCTGCATATTTGTTTGGATGTTGTAAACAGTCTCTGATTGTTGGCAGAACTCACTGAATGAGCAACATCAAATAACGTCATACCTCACTTGACTGAGCGAGTTAATTTGCACCATATTCAGACACATAACAACAAAGACCTTCTCAAGAGACACAATGTAGCAGAATGTAGCGGAATGTAGAAGAAAAGATAAAGAAGCAATGTTTTGATATAATGTAGCAACGCACACAATGTGCAGTCACAGAGTGGAAATTTAATTCTATCCACAGAAGTACCTTTTATCGTCTCAGTAACTTTCACAACATTACACCATAATGTCCTAAATGACGTTTCAAATGTCATGACTTCAAATAGTAAGAGTACAAGCTTTGCCATTAACAAAGCAACAATTAAAGCACCAGGGATCACGTTCACAGGTTCAACTTTCAAAGAGACAAATAAACATGAAACTCAATGAAGCGATTAACCAATAAATCAGAGATTACCAGCATTACATGATCCATTTCATGATCCATTGAGCAAACTTTTCATTTGCCTTTCAAAACATTGCGACCAACCGATGTTTGCTTATGTTCCCAAATCCAAACAGAAATAATGACTCAATCGAACTGCTCAGAAAGCCGTAATTGAAGGATTTAATTGAATCGACAAATTTACACATAACAGACCATCAAGCGACTACCCAACCATTAAAAGATTACAAAAAAATCAACACAAACATTTCCATGATTCATCAGAGCTCTACCAACTAGCAGACAGATGATTGACAGAAAAATTATTAGTCTAGACGAGCGGCAGCAGCCATGAGCAGCTGATCAGCTGGCGACAACTCTCCAATCCACCAGCCTTGTGCTGCTACACCGCTACTCAGCTACATTGCCACTTTGTCACAGCTTTGAAACATCAATGATTGGCAAAGCCAGAGGCATCAGTCAGACAGCGATTCATGATTCATGAATTACCACACTAGCTTGTGAAAATTCCACACGTTGATTTTTCCCTCGCACGACCATCATCGGACCAATGTTAATCGACAATTCCAAAATGATTTTCCATCAATTTGACTGCTGCAAAAAAAACAGCCAGCAGCCACACAGAATTCAACGGGGAAAACTCTAAAGTAGCAAAATTCTGCTTTGGGAAAGGATTAAAATGCATTCGCAATTCCTGGGGAAACATTGTTCGAAAAAGGCAAATTTTGGCTTCAAGCTGCAAACTAACCACCAGTCCAAACCAAAACAATGCAAAAAGCACTGATGAAATGAGCAATTATAAAAATTAAAATGAGGGGAAGTTGTCTTGTCGTAGCTTCAAGCCAGCATTTTTTCAAGGAATTTAATCGCTTTGATCCAACTATTGACTCAGGACAATTCCCAAAGCAATTAAGGACAAATTGTATTACATGTACTCAGTTGCCCACTGGCCATGACATTATTGTCAGTTATTGTGGGTTTCCCAAAAGCAGACCTCGAGTTTGTCAAGCAGAGGAGAAACCATCACATCTAACGGGATAACTTTATGAGCTTGAGGGGATCCCAAGTGAAAAGGAACAAAATCAAAGACGTATCCTCAATCGCATTAACTAACATGGGTGATAAGAGTCAATTAAATGCTGGATGGCATTGATCCTTCCTCTCTTTCCTCCTATTCCTAGTGTTCACCTGTAAACTCTGAACGGTTACTTTTCTGTATTTCAGCTAGATGGTGTGTCTTTCTTTCTTTTGTTTCTCTCATAGATCTGTAAACCAATTTTGTTTTTGGTCCAGCAATTGGCATTCTCTTCTTTTGTTTTCTTCCTTTTCACTAAATTGATTTTCTAATCATACACGAAAGTCCAAACCTGCAGAGTACATCAGCTAAATTGCCAAGGTTTTGTAGACATAATATTTTTGTCATCTGCCATTTTTGGAAGCCATCAGGTCATCATCCACTCTTGCTAAATTTCCATGAAATTAAAGGTGGTTTTGTCTTTTTTTGTTTCTCGCTCTTCTGGTTTCTTTTCTTCGTTATTTATTCAAATAAAACCTTCTTCTCAACTCAAACTATGTTTCCAGTTTCTTTCTCACCTGCTTCTTGATTTTGCAATCAATCGCATCCAGCTGATCATCTCATCATATAAAATTAGTACCTTTCTTTCTTAATCCTTTAACCCTTTCTTTGTAATAGTCTCATTTCTTTTTAATTGCTTCCTCGTTTCTCCTTTACTCTCTTTCGTCTCCTTAATTGCCTGATCACCTTCTCTCCAACCAGTCAACTGGCTGCTTTCTGGCAACAATCAAGTACAGGCCTCAACATGTTCTAGGAGGGCCATTGGCATTATGGAAGGCTGCTCCATACTTCTCGTTTAATGAGTCGGGCTTGTTCCTTTTGTCCACCAAGCACTTCCATTAGCCTGCATTTTAATAAATAACAATAACACGTCTGGCAAAATAAATTCAGACAAGATTGTCACAGTGGATGCAAAAAAACTCTGGCATCAAACGAACGAAACAAATCTAAGGATTACGGCAGAGAATTCAGATCGGAGACATTGATCTCAATCCAAAACACGAGGTAATATGCGTCAAGTACATTTTGGCAAGCACTGGAAACCAATTACCTTAATGTACTTTAATGTACTTCAAGGATGCATCAAAAGGAATCAATTTCAAAAAGCCATACCAGTATGTAGCAGCTGCCAATACATTAGTGTAGCATCAACTAGAAAGTAAAACTCCACACTTCAAGCAAACTACATCTCAACTACATATTAAGGCATCAATTTCAAAACGTCAAAGATTTATGTTATTATATTACAGAATTTGGAAGTAATGAGAGATATATGTAGTAATTTTGCTCGATATGAACATGGGAGAGGAATATATTTCAGATAAATATTTCTTGAAAAAAAAACAACTATTTTTTAGAGAGATATGACAGAAAATGTCAGACATAACTTGCATTTTATACATATTCCCTTCTCATTTCAGATCTTTGGTTATTGAAATCTCAAAGTTTGTCTTTTTTTTTGTCAATGTGGAGGATTCATGCCCATACCAGAGTCACATTGTGTTGAAAAGTGAGGTTGTGGCAGAAATTCAAACCATCAGAAACAGAAAACTCAGTTCCAACCTTCATGGTGGCATGGATTAATAAGAAGAACTAAGCCAATTAAATAAAATTGAGGCTGAAGAGATTTCACAACTAGCACACACTTTCCATGCACAGAGAAACACTTCTTGCACAGTAAAGTACTCTTAATTGCAAAATTCTGAAATGACTCCCAACAGTGATGAGAGTATCTCTCATTCCAAAATTTTTCAAGGTTGATGAAATTGATAAATTGCATCAAGAACTGGTAGTGAAAGACGAATGCAAAATAAAAACCACATGGACATGTAACGGTTGTCAGTTACTCGTTCAACATGCAAGATCTCAATTTTGCGAATGTAAAAAGCGTCAATAAACTTGAAGGACAACTGTTTTATTTTGCCTATTTTTCTTTAGAGAGATCAATAGGCTCAATATGTTCAATGAAAATGGAGTGTTGGTTCAGTTAAGAACATTGAGGGAGAGGAAAGGACTAATCGAATGAGGCGTCATAATCTTATTATAACATCATCCCAGCAAGACAAGAGATCTAAATGCACAATCACAGATAAGATATAAGATATGCACACATTGTTACACAACTAAGATCAACTCTGATAACTGTCATTAACCGAGACATAATAGGGAGACAATTGAGACATAATGGAGATGTAAGGACACATCGTTGAGTTTTACAGTAAAGAGACCTAATGGAGATCTAATTAGCCCTGGACCCCTGGGGACAGGGGTCAAGAATCCTCCCATTAGAAAATCATGAGATTTGAAAGAGAGGGTTAGGGAGACTCTAGAATTCTTGATATCTCAAAATATATGTAAAGTGTGCTCATTTTAATTGTACCACCTGAAAGTATGCAAAATTTATATAAAAACTTGTAGAACAATTGTATTATTTCGCCAATATTTCTTCAGAGAGATCAATAGGCTCAACAATCAACATGCTCAATGAAAACGGAGCGTTGGTTCAGTTAAGAAAATCAAGGGAGTGGAAAAGACTAACAAGCGATTCGAATCATTCGAATGAAGCATCACACTCCTATTTTAACAACATCCAAATTGGGCATAAGATCTAATGACCAAGTCCATGATACATGGTTACACATTAATCAAGTGCACAATCACAGCTGAGATATACGATTGCAACATTGTCACACAACTGAGATCAACTCTGATAACTGAGACGTAATCAGTGATGATAGGGAGACAATTGAAACATGATGGAGACAGTATACGATGTAGAGACAGCTCAAAGAGATAGTTTAAATGAAGAACTAATAGAGATGGTTTAGAGACCTAACGCAGATTGTTTGCAGACAAAGTTGAGATGAAACACAAGCGAATAGAGACGTAGTAGCGAGACGTAAAAGCATGTGGCAGCTGGGCAGGAGGTAGTAAATTCTCTTTAAACGGCCATCAAACACGTAATGACCAGGAATCAGGGCCAGATGGATTACAAGGTCATGTTTACAGAGCTTGCCGCTCTTGCAGATTTCACAGATCCATGGCTCATGCAGCTTCTGTGGCTCGTCTGATTTATGCAACACAAATCACCCTCAGAATCACTGCTCACATCATCGCCTGATCTATGTAAACGATATTACACAAGCTGCTTTAAGGTAGAGGAATCTGGTAAAGGCGTCTGGTAAGGGTACCATGCTTTAGAACTTCAGTCTTGGCAGATGCTGTGTATTGTCAGTCTAGCCACTTACACCAGACTTTAAAACTTACATTAGATATTACGTATTTACATAAGACATTTACAACATGTTTTTACACCAGACAATAGATTTGGAAGCTTGGCGTTTGTCTTCAACTGTCTGCAACTGGTCATTACAGAAGACATACACTACCATTTACATTTGATGCCTTTGCCTCAACATAAGACATTAATTACATTCTAGTCATTTACATGGGATACGCTACACAACCACTAACAATGAAAGCAAAATCATTACGGTCCACTTAGTGTTGGAACAGACAAATTAAAAAATCTAACTTGAATTAATTTTCTATAGATATCATATTCAGTCAAGCTGATACTAATTAAATTGAGAAGGCGGAGAAGCATTACGAAAGTTTTTCTGTCTATCGAATATCTGGAAATGCCATGGAATTAGAAAAATATATATATAAGGTTTATATATGGTAAATTGAATGGGAGGACAATTAAGAAAGAGCTCCTGAAATAAAGCTTCATGAATGTTACATATGAAACAATATATATATGTTCACAGCAAAACTGGTGATATGCCTCAAACGAGTAGTTTAGAATCACATGGTGTGATAGAAATTGAAAAATGTTTTAGAATGTATTTAAGAAAGACAACTGGTAGTGGGGAATCTAAAATATCTTGTCATAACAAGATAAATAATCATGAAAGTACTGGCAAGGAATTATCTCTATAACAATGGACATCATAATCACAAACTTGTTGGGTTCCAACTCAACCTGTCATACATAGAACTAGCCTCATACAACATAAGCCAAAAGTGAATTGTGTACGGACAACTCATTTATAACATGGATGCACAGGCATTCTGAAGATTGCTAAGACGATTACAGTGCAATCAATATGATTAAAGAGCAATATAAAGCCTTGTTAGTCAGATGCCTTCAAAACAAGTTATTTTCACTCTTTAAAGTTCAATTTTTTCATTTAATCTGTCTTCTTGATAATTTTTTGTCATACAATAAGCAAAATATTAAGCCTTTGATGTTGAGTTTCTCGTGCTATGTTCAAATCTTAAACATGACATGTTAGTCAGATAATACAATCATAAAACTGAATCAAAGAATTTTGAAAGTGTAGTCTGAAGAAAATTCAAGAAATAGGCCTATGAAAAAATTGCAAGTTTATGAATGATATCAAACACAAGCTAACATGACTGGGTGTCAGTAGGTGGGACAACTAGCGACTAGGACTGGATGAGTCTGAAACTACCTGTAAAACAACCATAGCAAAAACAGAGCAAAAAGAGATGAAAAATATCCACAAAAAGAGAAAAGAGTCATCTGATGGCATGACAGGGGCAATCTATACACAAACACCGAAACCGAGGGGAGCAAGGAATTGCGAGAGGAAAAGCAGTGAGGGATTGGAATTGGGAGCTGGCGTGACGGCCGACATTTGCAAAACGATGTTTTTGAGATGTAAAAAGGACCAAGTGGGGCAAAGGAGGAGTCCATGGGACATGGAGAAATAGCGGAGGAATAGTGCTGAAAAATAGTGGAGGACAGCAGGAAATTGCGGATTAAAACGTCTGGTGGTGGTCTGTCGAAGGTCGATGATGCAAGAAGCCCACCAATGCAGCACTATGCTGTGATGCTCCCTGATCAGCTGATGCTCCAGGCCAAGCAGAAACAGAAGCAGAAGCTGTGAGCAGACGCTTAGTGCATCCCTGCATGGCATTAACAACTAGAGAGAGCAGAAACAGCACCTACAGCAGCCATAACTCCCATACGGCTTTATGGATTTGATGGGTTCGACAAGGACATATGACTCTTTGCAAGGAGATTAGACGATTTGAGAAAATCTATATGAAGACTAATAGAAAGAGATGCAAGAACTACTGCAGCAAGAAACTCATAAATAAATTACTATCAAAAAGTCTCCAAACAACACTGAAATAAGGCACATAAAAACTATCATAATTTGATGACTACTCATACTTATCACCACTTATCATCAACACTTACAATTTCAACATTTTGCCAAATCTTTCCAAATTCCTGTGTAAAAGAATCCACTTCAACAACTCAAGTAACTGCAATGAGTTAGTGGAGCATCACCTGACTGCTGTGATTTTTGAAAATGGCAGAAATTGCCTCAGCCACCAAGGACTTCCCTCACCCTTCTCTCTGTTTCTATTTTTCTTCTTGCTTCTCTCAGAGTCACAAACATGAGACGTTCCCTTTAATCACTTCTCATTTAATTCTTAATCCTTTGACTACATTTTTCCCTATTTGAATGACTTACTTCTAAAGTCACTTACTTCTTTAATCAATCGTATTTAGTGAAATGTGAAAAAGAAATGTGCACTACATCAACATGATCTATTTTTGTCTTAAATTGTGTTGTTAATTACTGCCATCTTTAGCTGCCCCCATGTAAGGTTAACGCACGTATCTTTGTCAGAGGTAGCTAATTGAGTAGATGGACTCATTGCCGGGGATCCTGCGGGAGACACCCTAGCACTTGCCACCACGAAACACCTACTCAAGAAATACCAGAGGCTCAACAGTTTAGATTCACTTATCCATTTAATACACAATTCATAGACAGTTACATTAAGAGTCATTCGAAGAGCAGATGGTAACCAACTTATCAATACGTTAAACAACGATCTTAACGAATTACATACGTCATTAACTAATGCCATCTCAATCAACCATGACCTGAGGTTGCTTTAAGAGTAACCCTTGATCATACCTCTAACAACAATACCCTTACCTGACGAATCGTCACCCCGTCAGGGAGACAGGTAGCCCTCCTGCTGCCTCAGCGGGAGCGGGCTCTGTTCTGGCTGGGCAAACAAGCTTGCCCCCAGAGATTGCTACTAGGGTGTTCTGCGGCTGCGCAGAAACACCAGGGTAACTGTTGCCATGGAAACATGGGGTGAGTTCTACCCCGTTGCTATCATTGAATCTCATTACACAATAATATAATATATCACATTACTTTTATACAATAATAATATAAATGATATTACAGAATTAAGGTCTTGAGGCTCATGGCGATTTGAGGAAAGTTCCTATAAGAGGAAAGAATGAAGACACCTCTGAAGCTAAAAGCTCAGCGGTGACATCCCGACCGATCGAGGATTTTTTATAAGATGGTTTTTCTCCGGTTTGAAGAAAACATTATTTTAAACTTACAATCGAATACGGATTACATTCACGTAATGATGAATTAATATACACTGTGCCTAATAACGTAACTATTCATTGAAAAGCAAAGGTATTTCCTTTCAAAGATGGAAGCCTGAATGCTTCATGCTGATTAACAGAACGATGTAAAGGCCTGTTAATAGATCTGTGTAACTATTGAGAGGATTGTTAATCGACTTTGTACATGATACCAATTTAGGTACGGACAGAGGAAACGCGTCTCATTGCACCTGAATTTTGTGAGTGCTTTAATGAAAGTTGTGGTGACATCAGAATGATGTAACCACTACCACCGGGCAGGCGGAAGGGGGGGAAAAATTTTAAGATAAAATCGGGCGTGTGCAATATGCCCATGGAAGATAATTCGGAAAAAAGGGAAAAAATTTTGAAAGGGAAACAAGAATATGACTTGCGTCCGTAAAAAGGAGAGGAACTGAATGACAGTCCTGCAATGGTGTCAATGAGATGCTGAGAGGGGAGCTCAGATAGGAAAGTGAAATCTAAAGTTTAATGATTGACAGAAAAGGACAAGTTATTCTTATGACCTATTTGCCAAATTTTTCAATTTTTTGTGAATCGTTGGTTCGTCGGCCAACGTTATTTTCGGAAATAGAGCCGCTAATTACACGGCTCCTCAGCAAAAGAGACTCAAGCACCAGGCGAGTCAAGTAGCCGTTTTTATCAAGGGCAGTTACGGGTATCATCCCTTGCGTGTCATTGGATATGCATAGAGCTAAACCAAGAGCATGAAGTGCATTAAGACAGGACAGCCTTATAAATTTAAATGGGCTGGTATGTCCGATACCCTAAACTACAAAAGTAAGTAAGTAAAATGACATATAAGCGATAAGCAATTTTAAAACAACAATAAAATCATAAACAAAATATAGTCGAAGCGCAAATATCAACAATAACATGGATCAAAGCGACAATTATTAATTTAAAAGCGACAATTAGCAGAATAATAAGCAAAATGATAAAACAATAGTCCAGTATGGAGATAAAGAAATCAATAGTGGACTATGGTTTCGTAGAACTTGTTACGTATACTCTAAACAATCCGAGTGAACTGTAGGCATAAGGCGTACAGAGAATTAAAACAATGCGAAAATAGGTAAACAGTATACTGGTACAGTGAAGCAATATTGAAAACATAGGTACATACTAATATACCTGAGGAATACTTGTATAAGAAGGCTGGCATGCATAATGCATAGACCAGAATAATTATCAAATGAGATTTAAAACATAAGTCTATTTTATTTTAAGCTTATAAGAAATGAGATCAGATGTTTACAGAGAAAGTTCAGTGCAAGAGTTGACTTGTGATAACTGTTCGTGGACACGTTGAGACATAACCATTGGTAAAGATTTGCGTAGTGAATTGATCTACTTTAATGAAAATGTGGATTATATCATCTAATTTAATTGTAATTTGTTGGTGGATGCATAAATGTCTGATCAGCGATACATATAACTGGAACTTCAATTATTTTAGCGATACACTTTACATAATACTAGTCAAGAGTCAATACATGATGTCGAAGATAACATGATCTGTATATGTGTAGACGAGAAGATTGGAAGAATCAGTGATTGGAGGAGTCAGTTATATATGTCATTGATATAGGGCGAAGGAGGCAACACCGACACTCGGTGCGTGGTGCAGAGGGTGGGACGTTGACAGCGATTTGCTTGTCAAGTTCACATGAGATGTGTTTGTCAAGAGCAAACGAGGTGTCGACAGCGATGTGTTTCTCAGGGTCGAACAGGGTGTTCGACCTGGCAACTTGAAAGATGCCGGACGTCGTGGACCTAACGGACGAGCTGCAAGAGTTCAAGGTCCTATTACCATCCACCCAAAACGATGAGGGGGTTGTTACTGTTCTAACAGATACAGAACAACAATGTCAACCTGGATGAGTGGTCGTTCCACCGTTCTCAGCTGTACCTAAGTGGCGAAGTGAATGGAAGCCATGAGAGACTACCATTACATGTCGGTCAATGTCATTTCGGAGGAATATTGTCTCTGTGAATGGAGCACAGGCGAGGTGCGAACCGGAGTGGTGGAAATAGCTTGATGTGGTGCCATAGGCACGACAACTTTAGCGGAGACAGGAAATGTTCTGAGCGAGTAACTGGTATTGTGGTGAATATGCTGAAGACTCGAGGGACTGATATAGCTGCAGTACTGCGAAGATTTGCCAGACCGGCCTCGTTGCGTGACTAACCCAGGTTAGGGTCAGGCAGAGGAGGAGGTGGACTGATCGTCACCTTGAACTGTTTGTCACACTTATATGTTGGGGTCTGGCGAAGGAGGACGTGACTCGTTTGACACGACCTTCATGTTTTTATTCAGAGGATCCCAATATTAGGTGGACCTTGCTGGGTCATGGAGAAGAAGACGTCGTCATGAGTCTTTCGTGTATGCACTTTCTGAGATCACAATGTTTATTATGTGTTATGTGCTAGCACAACTTTGTGCGAGAACGCTGGGGAATGCGTGGTGAGGAAACTCTTCTGAACTAGACACAATCCATATTAGTGTCTGTCAACGGTAACTGATAGCAGGGGCAATCCGTGTTAGCCACCTGAATAAGCTAGTTACCCAAAGGAAAAGAGTGTCATTAAGAAGATGCATGCCGGAAGCTAGTTGGGACAATCCATATTAGTCACCAACTGAAAATGAGGCCATGCTCTTCAAGCACGATTGTTCGTTGATGCTTGCTGTAGAAACAGAGGCAATCCATATTAGCCGACTGTTAGGAAGCCAAGCAGGAGATGACATCACCATATCATCATACAATGTGAGCTCGGTTGTGAATGGTGACATGTGCGACGAAGACTGCACAATGCCAAGCCAGACACAAAAGTTCAAAGAAAGTTCTGCAGTAATGTAGCCCCATGTTGGAACCAGGTCAAGGCAACGATATGCTTGCCGTGGTTACGACGGAAATGGAGTGAAACGGAATGTTCACACTATTGGTCGCCCCGAAATGGTGCCCTCTTCATAGTGCCATGATTTCATGATAGCAATACGGCCGACTCGAAGTGGTCATACGTGCTGTCGGAACGTGGAACGTGGTTCCATGCGCAAGCGTGGTGCCCAAGGAGGTGGTGCCCCAATCGACTGACTTCCGGATGTTGAATCGGACGTGTCTCTTGATAGGGTGCCCGTGACAGTAGAAGTCACAGTGGAAGCACAGGTTCTGTAACGACTCTCTCAGATCAAAGATTAGAGAACATATGCATCGAATGTGTCTCTGATCATAGGTGCCCACAGCAAGTCTTGCACTGATGTTTGACGACCAGCCCGACCAGCAACTCGTGATCAAAGAGACATTCCCGCAAATTATGTGACAACACAGCGTTAAAATGGTATGCAATAGTCATACTGAAATTACTTTAAGAAACAGGCTAGGAGCTCAACCAATGAGGTTGCTGCAAACAATATGAGAGAAAAGGCACGTGATATATAATATAAATAACGTAAATAAGAAATAAGAAAAGGAATATCATAATTGGTTTAGATAAATAATCTGAATCCCAGCAAGATGCTGGTCGTTAGGTGTTTATAATTAAAAGTGAAAAAGAGTTGTTTAAATGAAGATAGAAAGGTAGCAAATCACGGCAAAATATGATGCATCATCATGGTGATCAGCTCCCCAAGATCAAAATGAATCACATCAATAAAGGAAGAAGATCACTCTGTAACTGGAGTCTAAGATTATGAAATTTTGGGATGAGAAGGTTTTGCATAAGGCGTATGCACAGAATATATGCATACTTTCAAGCATATGTCATTAAAGTTTTACCCATACAATCGAACCAACAAGGTGTGATTCTTCACAGACTGACTAAAATATAGGGGTATACAAGCGTGGTTATGAAAGGGTTAAATGCAAAATACACATACAGATAGAAAAGGGAAAAAGAAATGCAGTTATAATGCAGTTGTAACAGGAAAAGTTATTGCACGAAAAATGCAGTGCAAAGGGAAGTAATCATAAACATGCATTAGAATAAAATCAGACGCTGGTACTGGTATCGTTAGGAGAGGGGGGTGGTGGAAGGGGAGGGGGGAAAGTTGGGCGGAGCAACAGTGACGTAGGGCGAGTGGGGCGTGGTTCCATCTCGATATCAACTACTGAGCGATTAGGGGGGGTATCAACTCGGGTACCCATGCGAGGGGCCGATGGTTGCCGGGGTGAAGTGGACCGGCGAGGCGGGGTAGTCCGCCTTGGTGGGGTTGTACGGGTCGGTATGCGAGTAGGGGGGGTCGTTTTCTTTGATGCAGCCAGGCCAGAAGTGGTGGCATAAGGTTTTATCTGTACTGAATGGGTAGTATCCGGTTCCATAACATTGGTGGACCGAAATTCCATCTCCCTTTGACGAAGTTCTTTAATTAGAGCTGAGTAAGGATTAAGCTCTTGAGTATTAATAACTTCTTGCATGTTATGACCCAATTTGTAAAGGTGAACTGAGTCAGATGCGAGCATAGTCACCGCAAACTGTCCTTGCATAATTTGTTGTAACTTTTTCTGCTTGTATAATGGAACATTAATGAGTCTAGGGAGTTCTACGTTAAGTGAATCAATCTGCAAAGAGCATAGTGCAGTATCCCAGTTGGGTTTAAGGATACTGTATAATCTATGATGGTCGCACTTGAAACTATTAGGACAAATGACACCTTTAAGAGAAAGTGAAGAAAGGTGGGACTTAATAGTAAGAACATATAGAAGTAGGCGCTGGTGTCCACTATTCAATTCCATGAATATTTCAATCTGTGGAAATTTGCGGGTTTCAGGTGAGCGATGCATCACTCTGAAATCCCTACAACATTTATGAAGACAACGCTTAGCCAAGCTCACTACCATGTAAAAGACGCAAATAGTAAGAAGGTGAAGGGTAGTGATATGTATAAGACTGACAGGACTTATAGAAACAGGGTAAATTACATAGTTGACTGAATCACAATTCAGAGGACGTCCGGGGATGACTAGGTTGGCGTGGGATGGTTTAAAATGAGTAGCCATTACCATAGAGGATAAAAGGCCACTAAGGTATCTACCACGACAATACATAAATATTACCAAAATTAGAGACAAATATCCAGCTATGGAACCGATGAAGGCAAATCCACGGATCCAACGGCGAAGGCTGAACCAAGCTGAAAGATAGAAGGAAGCTTCCAGCTCGGCCCATTTAAGCAGAAAATCGTCACCCTTTTGTTGAATAAGGCGACTAAGTTCCTTAAGCTTAATAATGCCATGTGTCATATTGGCAAGTGAGGTATTTGCTATTCTGGCAGCCACTGCAAATTTAGGCAAAGTGAAATTTGGCATGCCATAAGATTCATATGGTGGTAGACTGGTGAAGTTAAATTCACGTTCAAAAGAATGCATCGCAATTGCGTTAATAGTATAGTTGATTAAGAAGGGTTTATATTGGTTATTTTCGGATGCAGGGCATCCTGTAATACGCCTGGGAATGAAACCTGAAGGGGAGGAAAATTCGCAAAAACAAAACTGGCCACGCTGAAGCACAGCGTAAAGGCTACCAGGAACGGGACGTGCCACACGATCATTGGAGCAGCGTCGAGTCCATGGGAGTGATAAGCCAGTAACTAAAAGCTGGTTACCTGCGTCTATTACACGAGGTGCTGCACGAAAAGGTTCGAAGAAGTAATCGACCTGACAGAGTTCAGAAATGACGTCTGCGGTAGCATTCGTGTATATTGCAGTGTTGCAGGATAACTGCGAGCTATCGATTTGGATTGTTGACTCTGTGCAAAGAAATTGATCGTCAATGTTGAGACATTCCTGGAGCTCTTCAAGACTGAGTTCCAAGAAGGAATCGTGCTGCACTCCTAGAAAAGGTTTTGGGATAGAGATACGAGTGTAATCATGGTTAGACTCGCGGTCTTGGAAAGCAGGAGTAGCTACCACAGGTACATGGAGTGACTCTGTGTGATACAAAGTGTAAGGTTTTGAATTCTTAGGTTGGATTGGCCAAAGAAGTTGGAGTAAGAAACCATGTCGAGTAGGCATAAAGATTGGTTGTGATTTCTGATAGATATGAGCCAAATCCGTAAAAGCTATTGTGCCATGAATATAATACCGTTGATACTTTGCGAACTAATTTATGGACATATGAGGCTGGAAGAACGTGTGGTGAGATTTTACCTGCAGCCAGGTCGTGGAAGGCTGTAATTAATTTATCAGCTTCATTTAAGAGTATATGAAGTTGCTGTATTTGTTGGGACCAAAGCCTAAGATATTTAGAGGTCAGCAGGCTAAGGATCCTTGTGGCTTGAATCTTACGTTGTAATGCGTTTATAGCGTTACTAACCACAGCAAATTGGGAAATAATTTCCTGATTGGTTTCGTTTAAAAGTGTATGAATTAGTTTGATGTTTCTGGAGGTGTTGGTGAAGGTACTGGCTATGACGTCAATGGTGAGAACCAAATCAGAACGCATTTCAAGGAAAGCGTCCCTCATAAGATTCTGACGTGCAGACATAGACTCAATAGTATTTACAAAAATTTGATCTCTCTGTCGTCTAATATTAGCAGACATACCTGCTCCGGCTTGTGGGATAGTAACTGAAAGCCAGAAAGCAGTACTGTCTTCGGATTGCCAATCCTGGGTATTAATATTGACACGAAAAGTTTCGTTAGTAGATTGCATTAATTGTTTAGTTGTATTAGATGTATCATCGGTATTAGGTAAGGCAAGGGGATCTCGAGGTGTTGGCGTACGACCCGCTCGTTTAGGACGACTGGGTGGCGAGTATTGATCAAAGAAGGGGGGCATGGTGGGTGGAGGGGAATATGAGAATGTGTCATGCACAAAATGTGGATCGGGAACTGCCCTCTTAGCATGATGGTGGACTGCTGAAAGAGGAGGGGGGGCAATGGGGGTAGAATGAGTTGGAGGAGGCCGACGATATTCTTCAAAATGTTGTTGAGTAAAAATAGTCGATATGTGTGCTAGTTTAGCTTTCAAAGCTGTTTTATAAGAATCAACTTTATCGATAGTATTCTTTAAGAGTGGAGCGAAATCAGAACATATTGCAGCAATTAAATCATCAGGGGATTGACACATTTCTTCAAACATTGTGAGGTCCCAAGTGAATGTGGGAATATGGAAATCGGGATAGAAAATATTAGCATTGATGATAAAGAATTCAACACTGGGAAAAATTTGTCCTCGATAACTATAGCCAACGCCATAGTCTGGGCGGAGAAGCTGTGCGGGTGCAGAGCTCCAACGTGAAGCTGCGTCTGGTGGGAAAAGACCAGAGCTGCTTGTGAGTGGGCGAGCATCCTTGTGATTGACAGATGCAAGAAGCTGCATATGGCGTAATTGGTCTCTAAGGGAACGGGATGAACGGAGTAAGGGGATGGAATCACATGCTTCGAACGTCATATTTTGAATTGGGAAAGACACGTTACTTTGACAAGTACCAGAAATCTTAGTGGTATCAGGCAACGTGTTCAGGAAGACTGCCAAATCGCAATTACAATTAAGGGGGTTAGATGTTAGATCAAGTTCTTTCATTTCGGGTGAAGGAAAGTAAATTTGTTTGTTAACGCCATCTAGATACTGCAGATTGTTACGTTGCAAAAATATATATTCCAGATGGTCTCTAATAAAGAAAGGACCAGAAATTCTATACAGGGAGTTGTAACTAAGATCTATTACAGCTAACTGACGGATATCTCTATGTCTAATTTCAAAGGTATGAAGCTGATTATAGGATAAATTTAAGTAATAAAGTTGATCGACATATCTAAAATATGCTCTGGAAATAAGTGTTAGCTTAGAATGAGTTAGTTCGAAAGTGCGCAGATTTGGCATGTTTGTTAACGGATCTCTTAATGATCTTGAAGTAGTAATATTTCTGAGTCTAAGTACTCTGAGAGATGTTGGATAATTAAGATTCTGTATTCCGCCAAGACAATCTAGTATAACTATTTTAGCTAAATTTAAGATATTAAATTGTTGCGTTTTCTGAAAATAGAAACCCTGAAGAATAAGTGTTTGAAGAAATGGTTTTGGTCGTGTAAAATTAAAAGATTGATGTGCTGATAGATTAGGCAAGAGATTGGAAACTTCGAAAGGAACGTTAGAAGCCTGTAATTTTAATTGTTGTATATTATTGAAAGGCATAGAAGATGGGAGGCGAGTCATATGTGGTAGATGGAGTCTAAGAGATATCAGCTTAGTTTGTGAAACGCCGAGATGGTTCCACTGAAAAGATGTTGAACCGTGTATGGTAAGGTCTAAATGAGTTAATTGAGCTTGTGGTAATAGAGGTAAGGCAGGAGACGATAAATCCCTAAGTAAGGTAAGTTGTATGCGTCTTAAACGGTAAAGGGAAGACCATGGAGCGAAGACTGAGGCGTCATCAAGGACTAAATTAGTAATAGCATGTAACTGTGAACGTGCTTGGACGTACTGTACATGAGTAACCTGAGTGTTTGGCAGATCTAAAAAATTGATCTCGGGAAATGAGTCAATAACGTCAGGAAACCTTACTGCAGAAGTAAGATTTTGTAAAGTGAGATATCTCATGAAAGGCATAGTGGTGAAGAAAGAGATAATGTCCTTAGTAAGTGCGCCAGAAGAAAGAATCAGTTTTGTGATACGAGGTGAATCGGGAGGCCATACACATGGAGGTGTAGAAAAATTGGCTCCCAAATCACATGTAAATATGTCTCGTTTGCGAGAACACCATTCATCAAACATAGAAACTCTACAAGAAGCCATAGGTTGGTCCTGTGTTTGAAGCAACGTACGCTTGGCCCAAACGGCGGCCGTGTTTGGATTAATGGTAAATCCAAAATTCTTATAAAGAAAAGCGTCTTGCTCAGCAATTCGTTGCAAATCAGATGGAGGGGGTGATTGAGCTGGAACCAAGGGAAGGAGTAGGAAGGGAAAAAGGACAATTAGCGTCATTGTAATGTTTATAATGAGGTAGGAAGGTATATAGTTGGCTAAAATATTTTAGCATCACTGGTAAAATCAGGTAGTACTATAACTATCAACCAATAAGGTGGTGAGAAAGACATGATTAAATTAATGTAGACATGCACATAAACGAAGATAACAGGTAAAAGAAGTTCATCAACAAGGAGACATAATGGTAACGATTAGCATACTAAGCGTGCAAAATTCATCAATCAGGTCGACATACCCTATGTAAAACGAATACGACTATCAATACACAAATAATTATCAACGGAAATAAGTATTCATAACATTTAGGCAAGACGAGTTTTCCAACTACTTTTCCTATCATATGAAAGAATGCTGTGTATGTCAACAGAAAATGCAAGAGATGTACTCTAAGATCATACTGAATTACTGAAATCGAGAGTCTCGACCAGACCTGAAAATATAACAATTGTCGTCAAAGAAATGTAAGTTAATAAAGTACTTTCCCTCGATTACACGCGTGTAAGAAAAATTGGGAGTATAATTACTGTGAACTTATCTCAATACAACACAACTTGATACTTCATCAACAATACTCAATGCCTATAGAAATTCCCAGTTTACTAATTAGTAAACGTATATGCAGGTTGGTTGTCCTAAATGACCGGTAAATGACTCTTTGAAAAAGGTGTACTTACATAATGTTGCAAGCTGTATGTAGGACTGCTGCCTCTCTACAGGTGTAAAGATTAGAGCAGGTAAGCTAAGGTTTTACTGGCTCCGCAAGAGCTGGGCCCTGTGGGCTGAGCCGAAAATGTTACAGCAGGTAGCGTGCCATATAAGGTGCGAGGGTGCTACCAAGGCAACAAGAAACTGCTTCCCACAGCAGTCTCGGTGAAGCCATGGCAACACGGAAAGCGCCCCCTGCCGGGCTATGTTGTGATGCCATACCATATAATGAACTATGGAAAAGGAATTAGCTAGCTAGCTATAATTTGTGTATAATAAGTTGGTCATTTACAAAAAAAAAATTTCTTTCCCCAAAATGCGAAGCGATGCTACAATCACTGGGTGAGCAAAATCCACAGAAACGCATTTAAAATTATGTGCTAAGGTTAAACTCACGACCACATTGTCGGAACACATTAACATAACTACATCGGCATGAGCCGGAACACATGAAATAGCACAAGATATCCCCAAATTATGGTCGGGCTCCCAGTCCGACAGGCAGAGAACTTGCAACATACTGAGATACGTACTCAACATAATATGTTGCACAATAATTATAAGAAAAGATGCTCAAAGATAATACTGGATCAGAGCAGTATAGTAATGCTCAATCAAAGCAGTACCTACATATCATGACGGGAAAGTAGTGGATGATTTGTAAGAAAACAGTCTATCAACAATGGCATATAATCACTTCTCAATTGGCAAGATATTTGACGGCTAATATCTGCAATAAACGTTACTCACAACATGAGCAGAAAATGCAGAAAAAGAAACTTAGTCAGTAATATTCAAAAGAAAATGGAATATCTACAAAATGCAGAATGGAATATGTACAAAATGCTAATGATACGAACGTGGTAATTGTAACAAACTGAATTCGACTTAATTTGACAAGTGTTACTCACTGTCACGATCACGTTATCCAAAGAAAAGGTAATATTACTTCAAAAGAAAAATCTCATAAAATAATCTTATCATAAAAATAGTTTCAGAACTAAAAGATAGGTAAGAAACAAGTTTTAAATAGTCACAAGAGGTGACAAAAGGCAATTGGAGGCCGAATGACAATCAGATTTACTAAGAAAGGATCGTGATGGATCTCTGTGGAGAGTCTCTGTCTCTGAAATAGGCGTACCAAATAATGGTGTTTACCGAGGATAAAATGATAAGCCGATAAAGTACTATATCAGGAAGGCAATCAAATGCAAAGAACAAGGGAATACGTGGTCAATGCTGCGAGGAGACAGTGGCCAACGTATGGAAATACTATCGATTGGTCACAAGGAACACAGTGATAAGAGATGGAAAACAACTCTCAACGAAGAATGGCAAGGTTTAAGAGCGTTGTTGGTGGGCTCAAAGCAGATGGATAATCCGGCTGAATGCGTGTGAGCTACAGAAAAGACATAACGGTGGTTAACCGTATTGGTCTGGGAACGAAATGAAGGGACTACACCCTCCTGGTGGCATGTAAGCAACAAGTTGGCGACGCAACAAATGCAAGATATCATCGCACGTTACTGAAATGTGCGGGTCGAGAACTCTTGTTGAAATTTAAGACATGTTAGGGTGTGCTAATGCAAATATTTGAAGACTATTTGGTTATGAAGAATGGACGAAGAATATAATTCGGTAAGAATTTGTAAATTTAATGAATAGATGTATAAATCAGCATTGTAGGTAACACAAAAGTCAGTGATATAGCGTTCACATTATATGCTATAATTGTTCGATTAACAGGGAGAAAGGCATTCGATGGGTCAAACTGTTCCTTGGTACATTGAAGTCTATATTTTTAAAGAAGTAAATGGATTTGAATGAGTCCATTAGTTCATAAGGTTAAAAGGAAACCTGATTACTGTTGTTGTAGAGTCGACTTCAATTCGGTTTGTTGTTCCTCTGCGTCATTGAAATCTTCGGGTAATTCCTGTATGTAATGAAGACGCTGAGAAAGCATCAACAGTGGGGGTGATGACACTGGAGTTGACGTATACATCGGCAGTGATGTAACCATGTGTACTTCCTGTTCATTGTCAAAGAAATGACGATGGTGAAAAGGCTTTGGACGCAATGGTGGCAAAAAATGTGTAGGCTGAGCAGCTGCTTCGGCTGACATGGTGTAGCCCGGGAGATCTTCATCTGTTGACCATGATGAGTCCGGTGTTGGTGTAGGACTAGGACAATCCGAGTCCCATCCATTGACCAGAGGTTTCTGTTGAGCATAAGTGCAAGCCACGTAATTGGCTGCAGAGTTAAAAGCATCAATATCGAGGGTTGGAGGTGAATGAAAGATGCATGTAGCCTCGGTCTGAGTAGCAACAGAAACCGTCTGCTTAGGTCCCTGGAACTGAGGAACTTGCTGTAGCTGAGCAACATTCACACCAGTTGCTGTAGACCATTCCATATTACTGTGTGAAGGAGGATACGACATTCGCCTTCGATGCATTGTTGCAAATACAATGAGGAAACAGTAGTTGAGTCAACGGAAGACAAATACCAAATGATGGAGGGGCCATAAACAAGGGGTAGAGTATCACTGAGGGGAGGGGGGGGGGGGTATAAGTGAGGAATCGCAGATGGTGTGAAGATAGGTCTGACTAATTTAGGTGTAAGTGATTACACATGTGTTCGGATTATGTAATCAGGATGAAACTGCTTGAATGTTGTTGGAACTCTGTGTTTTTCACCTTTGTGTGTCACTGCTTGCTGGCAGCTCGGTTGGAGTGATGAATTCATATGTCAAGAATTCATGTGTCTCATTAAGCCATATGAAATCTTAAAGGCAAGTACAAGTCTGTATGACAGAGGAGAATGATAACCAATTTTGTCCATGAGAAACGCATGAAGTATCACACAGACACCTGTGGCATGAATATGTTGAAAGAGGAATACGACATAAGGAGAAGGTTATTCATAAGTTGAATTATTAAACTAATTATTAGCTTAAGAGAAGACTGATAAGGTGCGGGAAACTGATGTTGGGCTCCCATGGGTTCATGGGTGCTAGCTAATGTACTGAAATGATAACGTTTAGATGTTAACGAGACATTCATTCGACGAGAATGGAAGTTATCAGTCCACAGTCAACTGAAATAAGTCCAACTATTTCTGGACAGAAAAGCTTGTGACATTATGTGGGATATTAAATTAAATATCTGTTATTTATTTGAGATGAGATGTGAGGCAGGATGTCGTTGTGAGACAGGATGTCGACCAAACAGGACATTGCAAAGGAACCAAACGTCGAAAAGATGCACAGGATGCTGAGCCACAATCGAATTTAGTAATGTAGCAGGTTAAGACAATGCCAGTAACGACACACTCCGATACTTCTTGACGGAAGAGATTTTTGAGGAAAACATGTCCTAAAGGAAGGAGATGATCCTATGATAGGAGACAATCTTTGAGAGATATGTGCGTCTCAAGAGGAAGGCTTGGAGCAAGGAAACTTAGCATTATTTGTAATGACATTTATATAGAACACTCGGTATATTGTGTATAAAAGATTATTATGGAATACATGTAAATATGAAATCGAGAGACTAGGCATTTTGGTACAGCCAATATGCTACGTGCGGACGACCCTTTAAATTGTGTATGGACAAAATATAAAGGTTAGGACTATTGAAGCAAGACACTGTCATTATGACACTTACTGATGATACTTTCCAGTGAGGTGGAAATAGACCACGAGCAGGTGATCCCTTCAGTTGTTATTTGGCGATAATAAGCAACCTATGCATGATTTTGCTGACATACAGGTATGCACTATACAAAGGTAGCATCCATAATTCACATTAGAGGACTTGTAATTCTTTTCTTATTCATGTTGACCTAAGGTCAGTATTGTGCAGAAGAGAGTAGGTATCAAAGTACCAAAATAAGACGCTGATGTCATAGGATTGTGTTCCAATGGTATTTGGAGTACCTAGGATCATCTTGAAGTAACTCAAGGAAAATTAAATTGAGTCTTGTGTCTACCGATGTATTGACATGTCTATAATAACTGAAATTCTAATCGAACTATTGAAGATATGCTGTACTATCCTTAGGTATAGACTCAACAGCGTTCATCAACAGGTCTGCAGGATTGATATCCATGGGCAGTAAACAACAATGACAATCGACTATTGGCACTGACAAATGTATACTCTATTGTCGTCCAATGTTATTAAATGAAGCATGGAAGGGTTAATTGCCAAAGTGACAACTCATAGCCAGAGCTACAACACTTAACAACAAAAGAGCCAGGAGGTTTTCCTGTAGATTCCCCTGTATCTTTATTATCCGCAAGAGAATATTCTTCTCTATGGAACTGCATTATTTTTATAATGGAAGAAGCCCAAACGCAAAACAAATGTGTTACACGAGAGAAAGTGAAGGAAATGAAAGAAGGAAACCTTCTGTCATATTGTCACTGAAATAAACAAGACACAGTAACGAATATAAAAGCCTGGTTCGGACTTTGGAGGATAGGAGGTGTTTATCATCAAGCGTAACTCACTGAGCCATTGCTTGTGTGAATGTGGATGTAATTTTCTTTATGTCTGATATTCCAGAAGAGCTCTGGAAATTAGCTGTACAGAACCTGACTAAGTATCTGGACATGTCCCCGACGGGATTCGAAGCAACGAAGTTCGACTTCGTCATGCGTGAGTCCTAGTCACAATTCGCACACAATTCGCACGGGATGACTTTACCTCTAGACCAAGGCCGAACCGGCCAACAGCATATTTTTAACACTTCTAGTGACCGATGTATGCTGCTGAGCTGGCGGAGAGCCTCGTTTTCATTTCAAAGTGAGAGAGTGATCTAAAAATAGACACTGAAGATAGCGGGTAATGATTCATGCACGTGGCCAAAATAAATGTGCTGTAACAATTTAATTATTGTATTTATATGAAAAGAGAGGAAATTAATGCGAACAGGTTGGACGATATGATATTAAAAGAGCTAAGAAGATACAATAAACTTCGTGCATTCGTCAGCTTATGACGACACTGAATGTGGAAGAAAAGGTGAAATTAATTTGATGTAATTATAAGAGCTACAAGTCAGTGGACTCGGTGGCGACATTGGTAGCGCGTCTGGACACTAACGTTAAGATTTTGATTTTGGAGGAAGAAAGGGTATGTGCGAGGTCGCGGGTTCGAATCGCAGGGACACTGCAATGAACTTCATATAAAGAATGACTTGTAATTGGAATTGGAATATAATGTATTTATTGAATGGTAGGAGATAAGATGTACTTCATGTACAATGGTAACACGATGGTCAGCCTTGTAATAAAAGGAAAAAATACCTGAATATTGTTCTTGTATGCTGGTAACCATGAACATTTGTGAATGGTCAGCACAAAAGAAAACTTGTGAAATTTTAGGGAAAGTGCTTACGTGGAGACTTTACTTTACTGCTATACATTTGTTGTCCCACGCATAGATTCCAGAGTAGGACTATGAAGGCTAAGTTAACACTGCTATTGTACAGTTCTGTTATCATTTTGTCGATATAGTATTGTCCGTATATTGAGTACTGTATTTCACTTAATTTCCCTTTGAACCTAGAATTGAAGATCCTAAACATGATCTTGAATTATATCGGTGGAGAGCTGTTCACTTGTTTTATTGGGAAGTTTGGAAGCATTCGATTCAAAAGGATAGTGAATCTGTATTCCAATCAGAACAAGGACAATACCGAAAAGGATGAAACGGTGTGATTGCCCAAAGGACTCGTCAGGCACTCCAATCACTGATTGAACATAGTCGGTTCCAATCTCACTACTATTATCAAATTGGCAAAAGACAAGATGAAAGTACTGTAGGATGACTGCCGCCCTGTCTGGCAGGTCCAAAAGGAAATCATTGTCAGAGATCTCTAAATGGAAAACTATGGAGGAATGCTATAGTGAAGCTGTATGAAGAGGATATTTTACTTGATGATGCTTGGAGGCTGAGGTCTTGTTAGTAGTGCACAAGAAATTTTTGGACGATGACCAAGCCAAGCGTGGCTGAAGGAAATCCAGACGATGACAATGCATTACGTACTCAAAAGCTGAAACAAGGAAGGATGAGTGCATCGTATAAGCCTTGAGAAAACAAGAAAGAATAGCCCAATGCATCCATGGTTTTATGATGCGATTTTTAGGAGATCGTTGTTGAGTGCAAATGACTCATTTGTTCAGCATTGATGCTTAAGAAGTTATCATTCATTATCATTAATTATCATTAATTATTATGTTTAATAGCAACGACGGGAACAGCTCTATGTATGTACATATATGAATTAGTGCTTGTTTCTGATATTTTGGTGGTCATAATGGACTTTGTGCACCTAGGCATGTGCGGTGGCAACTGTGCGTATTGATATGCGTCTATGGTGATTGACTTCGCCATATGGCTTGATATGTCCCAAGGAAAGATCGGTTGCAAACAGACCAGGAAAGTGATGCAAGCACCTGTTCATTAGGCAAAGTTGAGGTTGCATCAGACCGCGTGGCGTTACTTAGGTATTATTGCAAAATGAAAGCCTGGGGGACCATGACATAAGTTATAGATAAGGAATTATGGAAGAAATGCTGGACGTTCATGAGACCATATGTGGCAGCATGTGGAAACATGCGGAAATGGCAATTAAAAACTTTACTGGAAACAACAATCATTGCAGTCATTTAGCATTGATGAGACATAAAGCAATTTATAGTCGTTATTTTATCTTTAAAACTTACTTTGATATTTGACTTTTAATGTCTAAGTCAGGATTTGTAATTGTGCAATTACTCTTAAGGATGTGTAATTCCAACACAAGGTGGCATCGCAAATAACAACGACTACAGTTGACTATGCAAGGAATGTTGACTGAGGAGTCTGACTGGTGTGTTATTCACATACCGCGGAGGTGACTAGTGAGACACTATAAAGTGTGTGTCTGAAACAGATATGTGTTCTGGAAGGAATGATGTGTCATGTGGGGTAAACACATGGAGGAGGTAAAATGCAAGACATGAAGTATCGTCTCGCAAATGGACAAACGAAACTACAGTAAGTTTAGCTTAAGTAAACATGAGGAATGGGGGGAGGCGTTTCTCAAGTAGGTTTGGCTAGGAAAACGTTTTAGCTTACTAAATCTGATAAATAGAAAGTAACTTTGGAAGGAGGGGTGAATAGACTTGTTTAAGGTGTGCCGTTCCTGTGAAAGGAGAGCAATGGAAACGTTTTAGAGCACTACCTGGAGAGGTGCTTTTACTTACATAAGCAGATTCTGAAAAGTCTGCAAATTCCTTGCTAAAAGGTTATAGAGTAGTTCTAGGTATGTTCATGACTTACAGGAAGGAAGAAAGGTCACTATCCTTCTCGAAATTTTTTGACTTTGCTATAAATCTGAGCTATGGTATAATAGGATAAAGGTTATATTGAAAATAGGACTTAATGTTCAGAGATTATTATACAATATTGTACCACAATAAATTGTCAGCATAAAGGTTTTACAGAAAAAATATATATATTAGATGGATGTGTAGGGGAGAAAAAAAAATTCAACACGATGATTGCCGTGTTCAATAAAATTAGCAATTGGTCAATAGGGTAGGTATCAGGTGGGATCAGAGAGGAGTAAGGTCCCGTGCCTTCATTTAGCCAAGGACGGAGAAGAGAACATTCCCCTGTATGTGTGAAGAACTGAACGGCTACATCGTTGTTATGAAGTACTGAAAAAAGCATATTGGTGCAATTCAAGCTCAGCTTTATCAATCACAATCATTGCATATTTAATTAGTCATTGCGTTTGGTTGAGCAATATCCTGACTGATAAATGTTATTGTAAGTAAGTAGCAGGTTGAGGTCAGGTTGGATAAGAGAGTCTTAGGGTGTCGCACCTCCACGATCCAAGCAAATCCATAGGGAAGAAGGGAGGAAGATAATATTGATACAAATAAAGGTTTAATAACTTAAGTCATAGGGAAGAAAGGTCGGCCTGTAGGTCTCAGGTTCGAAATGCAGTCGAACAATGGAAACAGACCATATTCCTGAAACACAAAATGCCAAGCAGATACACATGATATCTGAGATGGATAGTTGATATATACTTGGAGATGACCGTCACGCCAACGGGCTGATGTTATTGTTGAGGTGACTGTACTGTCATCATCGAGAATACAGGGCCATTCATGAAGTGCAGACCCAGGGCCTGGTTGAGTATCATCTTGCCGAGTTTTAAAATATAAAAGAAGAGCATCAGGGTTAGAAATTGACATGCTATAAGAAGGCTGGGGTAATTGATGCGAAGGATGTGAAAGATCATGGGAATCAAGCAATGATTGGGACAAAGAGCCAGGCTTGACCTGTGAGGCTGGGGTAGGGACTTGTAATGGAGGCCCTCGAGATTCGTCGCTGTGTAATTGCATAGTGGCTGCAGCCACATCATCAATCTTGAGATTTTCGGACAAAATTTGAATGCGCAATTGTTGCTGGTTATAAATTGGTGAACCATTCTTAGAACGAACCATACAATGCTTCAATCTACCTATGTGAAATAGACCTGGTAAAGTACGGTCGTCAATTGTCTTAAGCAAAAATTGATTCAAAAGTGGCTCTGATGCAATATACAATGGGCCAATAAGCTTAATGCTTAATTTGGTAGAATATTGCACCCCGGTATATTTAGGTGCCAGTAATAAGACAAGGTCTCCCTCTTTAAATGAATGTAGTTTTGGCATACGTTTTGCGTGTTGCTGGGTCTGTCTAATCTTAATTTTATTATGAGAAACCACAGCTTGTTGTCTAACAAACCGCAATTTCTCTCTAATCGAAGATACATACTGATCATAAGAAGTAGCAACCACAGAAAGTGCCTCGGGATTAATATCCACAAGATTGCGGTCTTCTCTAAGGAAAACAAGGAAATTAGGAGAATACTTGGTAACTGCGTGAGGCAACGAATTATAGGTTTTACAAGCATATGGAATAAGGGAAGGCCATTGAGAATACTTATACTCTATCATAGTTAACAATAGGTTGGAAACAGATTGAATAGCCCTTTCAGCCATATTGCTTGAATGTATCATTGTAGGGACAAGGTGAACCTGAACATTCAACGACTTAAACACTGCTGTCATAATTTTACCAACGAAAGAAGCTTCTTTATCACAAGTCACCCTATGAGGTATCATGTATGGTAAACAAAAATGCTCAATAAATTTCTTAGCTATCTCATCAGCTTTTCTACTGCGTAACGGGATCGCTACGACATAACGGGAGAAAATATCTTGTAGGATGAGACAATGAATAATTTGAGCAGTAGCATGGGGAAAGGTTTTGATATCAAAATGTATATGCACAAAGGGAGTACAATCAGTAAGCAATCTAGGAACGAATTCCCTTTGCTTATTTGTTTCGATAACCTGAGACGAGCGCTGGCAAATCAAACATGTTCTGGCATAATCCAAAATGTATTTCATGAGATTCTTAATGTGAAAGTTTGATGTAATGACATCATACAATTTATTAGACTTTACATGAGCACCTAAATTTAAGTGAAAGAATTCAATGATGTCGAAAATATAGATGTTAGGAATAGCCAATTTAAGAATGACGTCATGCCTTTTAGGACTAGATTGAACATAGAATAAGAGTGAATCGATTAAAGCAAAATGATTAGATAATACAACTGCCTGATTTGCCACTTGCTTACTAGTTGGTAACGTGCTATATGCTATGAAGTTATAAACCGGTCCCAAATACAAATCCTGCTTTTGGGCATTTATAAGCTGGACTCTATCATGAGGTATCTTGACGTAATGAAATGCATCTGTGATGTATTTACGAATAGCTGGTTCTAAGTCAGCTTGATGAGGCATTTTAGTCAAGATAGTAGGTTGATTACTATCGATGGTCTTGTATTTCATTTCGGTAATGGGTAAAACTGGTCCAGTGGTATGGGTACATTCACTGGTAAGATGGGACAGTGGTTTTATAGGCTTTGTGGGCTGTGTGGTAGGGTGGGAGATACCATTATCTGAGTGTTCCTTGGCCTGGGCCCGTGTTGTAACACAAAATAGAGAATAGCCCGAAAAGTCAGCATAGAGATTTTCATAGTAAGTTTGACGAGATGTCAAAAGGGGATGAGTATTGGTATCCAGGAAATTATAATAAGAATGTTGCTCTTCGTCATTAATGCTCCTATCTTTATCAGCCACTGCTATTGGAATAATGGGTTCAGCATCTGCTGGCCATTGGGTGTTATGATGACGAGATAACATATCAACCAATTTCAACTCAGTAGTGGTTGGTTTTACATAATAAATTCGATAAGGGTAATCTTGTAATTTCCAATAGAATTTTGCTATGCGAGGTGTTACAAAATGACTGGAAGATTTAAGAATTTGAGCAATAGGGGCGTGGTCCGTCAGGATCGTAAACCTACCACGTCCAGCTAAAAAATATTTAAATGATTGGACAGCAAAGTAAATTGCCATCATTTCTAATTCCGAAATGCTGTAATTATGGGTAGCAATATTACCATGTAATCGACTAGCATAACCTAACAAAACTTTTTTAGGTGTATCATCAATTCCATTAGTTTGTAACTGATAAAGAGCTGCACCGGAAGCGGTTCTGGATGCGTCAGACACCAGAATCATTTCACCTTCAGGTCTTGGGAATGACAAAATAGGTGGTGATGTAAGAACCTTCTTAATGGCATCCCAGGCAACTTGTTGTTCATCAGTCCAGAGAAATTCGTTAGCTTTGCGCAACAGGCGCGTCAAAGGCTCAGCTGTCTTTTGATAAGATGGTATAAACGAAGAAATGAATTGAATTGAGCCAAAAATGATTTAATCTGTTTCCTATTTTGAGGAACCTGCAAGTTCATAATAGCATCAATTCTAGACTGTCTGATACGCAAAGTAGGTCCATTAGGTCCCTGTAAATCAACATCAAAGCCAAGAAATTGAAAGGTAGAATTAGAGGCAAAAGAACACTTAGCCAAGTTAAGAACCAGGCCATGTTTATGAAAAAGAGCAAGAACAGCATCAATGAGAGCGAGATGCTCCTCAGAGGATTCACTAAGAAGCAAATAATCATCATAGTAGTTGTAAACACATTCTGCATAAATTCGTGGCAATTCTTCAGTAATTAAAGTCATTATTTCAGCGAATAGCGCCCCCGAATTGATATATCCCATCGGTAATCTAGTATAGGTTATGGACTCTGCATTATAGAATGTAACGACGCCGAGGTACTGACGAGACTGAGGAGTTACTTGACATGCGAAAAATGCTTGTTTTAAGTCAATGGCCGTAGCGAAACGAAAAGGACGACTGCCCATTTGTTGCTTAAAGGAATCAATATTAGCACAAGGCCTCTGCAAAAGTTGAAAGGCTTTGTTGACAGAACGCATATCTCCGACCAGGCGGGGATTTTCGTCCGTGCGTGATTTGCGGACTAAGAATAGTGCACTGGTAGCTTGTGTGAGTTCCTTTTTGAAAATTCCCAGCTGCAAAAGCTTCTGTACCTGTTTACGGACGTAGGCGATATCAGCTTGGGAAGTGATATAAGGGCGTGCTTTAAAAGAACAATCAGTGATAAGCTGTTGGGTGATATCACAGACATATCGGGTGATGGTTCCTATCTGACCATATAAACTAAAGGCTGGAGTGTGCGATAAAATTATCTCACGAAGTGTATCTACTTCGTTAGGCTGAAGTGCACACTTATCGAGCTTCAATTGCTGATTAACTATATCGAATTCAGTCATGCGTATAGTTGGATCGTCAGGTTGAAGCCATGGATAATTGCGTAGTCTAGTTTGAGCACGAGTGTCAGGATCCATAGCATCATAATCTGGGTATGAAAGCTGTGAAATAGCATTAGGGCCATTATCTATGATGACATAATTAGTGTTATCAAGTAAATTATCATCAACAGATTTGGTATCAGGCTGTTGGACCACAGAAGGCGCTGTTGTAAATGGGATATCCATAACTAGTGCTCCTAGAATTATATCAGCAGGCAAATGTATATCTTCAGAATCTACATTATTAATTCTGATTGAACCAAAGCCACTGCGCAAATCGACAAGTGCCTTGTAATTCTTTTCAGAAATAATGCGAGATATGTTAACCTCAAATGGACCATTAAAATATTGTGCCAAATGATTTACACGAACTGGCACATCGCAGGATGTATTAGGTGTTATAGTGGTCGACTTATGTACGACGAGTAAAATTTGGTCGACAGAAATATCCATGCGTGATTCTGCTGAGCGAAAAACACATTTGTATCTAATTTGAGCGTCCAAGCCCATAACACAATCAATTGGTGAAGCCACATCGATAATAAAGGTCTTAATAGGAACCTTACACTCGCCAAACTGAATGACAAAATAGATAAATTGAGAAATAGAAATAGAAGAACCATTGCCGACCATAAGCTTGATTGGATCTGCATCAACACGAGGAAGGCCCTGCAAAAAGGGACTACGTTTGATAAGAGACGTGCTAACCAAATTGTGTGAGCTGCCAGTATCAAACAAGGTAAAGAATTTAGTGCCATCGGGCAAAAGTGATGGAATAAAGTTGCAATCATGAATTTTGATAGATAAAGGAGTAAGAGGAATAGGAGGCTGAAGTACTGCATATAAGATGTCAGGGAAGTCGTCCCCAACAATAATATCGGAATGAGAAAAATCATGAAAAAGAGAAGTCTGTACAGAAGTATTAAAAGTTTCGGAAGGAGCAGAGTTGGTAGGGTCATTAGATTCGATAGGAGACAAGTGGTGAGAATCTGAAGAAATGGCAGGTGTTGAGTTAGGACGAGACACGGCCGTGTCTGTGCACAGTCAGAATGATCCATTACGTCGTGGTTGCTGATGTGGTAGTCCCTGTGAACGATTCTGAGGTGGTGGTCGTTGATTACGAGGGAAAGGGCCAGCGCTCTGAGAACGGTAAGCAGTTCTAATGCCATTAGGGTACTGAACACGTGAGTTATTAGGGGCATTACTGTTGTACTGCTGTTGCGCGAGATTTGCATTATCATGCTGCTGATTATTGAAGTTTTGGTTATTCTGGGAGAATGGCCTATTGTTACCAGATCTGTTTGAATTAGCAAAGCCATTTGCTGGAAGATTCCTGTTCGAGTTACCGAACCTATTAGGAAAGGGTCTGCTAGGTCGATTATATCGTTGATTGTAGGCATCATTTGTAGAATTGTCACGATTGTATGAACGTCCGGCAGACTGGTAATCAGAAGATGTTGGTAGACTATATTGCTGGTTGGGAATGAATCTGCGACAATGAGTAGCTATATGGCCTCGGAGTCCACAACGGAAGCAAGTAAGACCAGAAAAGGAAGATTGACCATAAGGCATTTGCTGAGAGACATATTGGGGTTGAGTATCATCTATGGGAACATCGCGAGGTGCAAGCATTTGAGGCAGTTGCTGCAGGGATTGATTCAAAGCGCCCATAGATTCCTGTAAAGTGAGCAAAGTTGACTGCGAATTACCTGTGTCGAATTTTGAACTAGGGATTTTAGTGACATCAACGTGCTGGGCGATAACTTCGCGCTCCATAATGCTTTGGACTATTGGAATTAATTCATCAAGAGGTTTATTATCATCAATTAATTGAAGAGAATGCTGCAAGGTCAAGGGTAAGCCCTTACGGAAGTATAAAGCCACAACCGATTCAGGTAGACCTAAACGTGACACCAATTCCTTAATCTCATCCAAGTATTTGCCAACGCTATCACCATAGGTGATACGTTTCTGAGACAAAGCATCGAGGATAGATGCTCGACTCCTAAGCAATGAAAATTTATCTAAGAACAATTTCTCAAGTTTAGCCAAAGTCATAGGCTTCAAAGCATTACACCAATTGCGAGCGTGTCCTTCAGTGAACAGCTGCAGGCGGTGCAATATCTGCTGGTCATTTAGATTATGTAATTGGACATGATCCTTGAATTTGGTGATCCATGCCTGTGGTGTCAAACTATCAGATTCTCCATTAAATACTGGAGGTTTCATCTCTGAAAAATTAAGAGGCTTAGTTCTAGGCTGTGTTTCGGGCATTTGAGTATTAAATGCTGCTGCAGAAAAAGAAGAAGGCAGGGAACCTGAACGAGACGTAGAAATTGGACCGTGAATAGATTGAGTAGCTCGGTAAGACGCATCTCTGGAGTCCTGATAGGAAGGTGGGTAGGGCAGAGATGTGCGCAAGCCAGTAAGGTCTTGTGGCTGAGATTGAGCCTGGGAATTAAGATTATTAAAAGTAGGATCAAAGTTAGGGAGGTCTTGGAAAGTTTGATTGGTTGAAGCGGCGTGAGACTGGGTAACCTGTTGAGAAAAATGTGAAGGCTGATTAGCATGTTCGAATAATAATTGATCACCAGTGCGAGTTGCAGGTGTATGAGAAAAAGCGCCCGATGTAGCATTGTAATTGGAAGGAGCGGAGACACCCGGGTTGTGATTATTCGAAGCCATATTGGAGCCAGAAGGAGATTGAGCAGAGAGGCGATGCAAAAGTGTTTGATGGCTGGGATCAGTGTAACCTATAACTGGCTTACGACTAGAATGAGGAGTGTGAGAAGGGAACAGTACTTGAGTGGTTGTATTAGCTGTACGTGGTCTAGTGATAGTATTTACAGCATATGAGACTGTAGCAAACTGAACTGTATTTGTAATAGAAGTCTGTGCAGAAGTGAAAGATGCGGGCTGGCTTCTCTGAGTAGATGGATGAGATGGGACGGGGGGTACAGAGAAAGCAGAGGGTCCTGGAGCAGGCCGGGTGGTGCTGGGCGACGTGTCAGTCCGCGGGGGAGGTTGTTGTGCGTGGCCTGGGGAGACGATGGGGGGTGTTGTTGAGATGGAGGCTCCTGATAAGAGTGATTAAATTGAAAGTTATTAAGAGACTGGTCGAATTCCTGGTTTTGATAGGCGTTATTGGAAACGTTATCAATCACTGAAGGGTCCTCAGGAGGAGGGACTTGATGCTGTTGGCGGAGACCTCCCAATGAAGGAATTTGGTCGTCGCTCAAATCTGATCCAGGTTCACGTGGAGGGGTCTGATGGCGGGGGGAAGATCGTGGACTATCGTCTGGGGTGCGATGGTGATGATTATCAGAGCCGTGTAGAGAATGACTAGGAGAAACAGGAGGTAATTGGGGGTGTTCACTGCTGTTCACGGTAGACGTAACAGGAGGGGTTTGTGCAGCAGCACCAGGCTGTGAAACAGGCGTTTGTTGAGTAGTATTATCAAATGATGATGCACCAGCAGGTTGCTGAGAATCTAATTGATGTATAAGAGAGGCGTCAGACTGACCAGCCTGAGAGGTAGAATTATCCTCACCTGTTTCAGCGTTATTAGAATTTGCAGGAATGCCAGCAATATTAGATGGATGTTCCTGACGTACAGAATCAGAAAGAGCTGGAGATCTATTCCTACCAAAAGACTGTTTATCAGAGTTATCACTATCAAAGGTATGGCCAGCAGAGTTATTTTTATCGGAATTATCAACCTTATCTCTAGCAATCTTTAGAGCAAGATGTGAATTGTCCTCGTCAGAATCAGAATCGTGTCGGCCAGGTGATACTTCACGAGATTTTAAGCTATCATGAGAAGGTGTGGAAACACGGGACCCGTCAGTAATATCCCCAACTTTTATATGTAAAGGAACAGTCAATGAAGAATTATCTGGTTGTTGGGCAATGTGTTGGCCCGAGGTATTAGGCTGTTCACTTGAAAGCGATGTGTCAGTGTAAATGTCAGTTACATCGAGGTGTCCCTTATCGCCCTGACTTGTACTAGCAGAAGATGAGTCAGTTTCTGACATCATGAGGGTAAGAGGGTAAAGCCATACATTGGTAGGTTTTCTCAAATACGTTTTATAACGAGCAAAAGAAGCCTCACGAAACAGAGCAAGTTCTGGTAAGGGAAGAGACAAATAACCAAGCTGATCTAGGATCGACTCGTAAACATGCCATTGAGTGTTCCTATCATTGGCAGCCAACAATAACCATTTATTAAAGAGAATAGTAGGGGTGTGATGTTTGATATAACGAGAAGCACGAGCAGACAAATATCCCTCATCAACCGCTGTCTGAGCTTCCAAACGGAACTTAAGTAACCACTGCTGAAGTGTCAGCTGTGTCAACGGGACAGACATTCAGAGCGAAAATAGATGTAAGAAGAGCAAGCGTACCGTGCATACTAGCACTTACTAGAGCAAAAATATAACTAATTTGAGGGAGATTACGTATAAAAAGAGAGCCTAAAATCAAAATAAGGGTAAAGGCTACAAAATGTGCCACAGCGATTCCCTGCAATAAACGTGGATGTAACTCATAACACATATCAACCAACGACCCGAAAAATAAGGGAATGAAGACATAACTTGAGAACCATATATCAGTAATAATGAAATAAGTGATTACTTGTCTCGCTTTAAATACATATATATAAAATGCAGGATTAACTGTAACACGTCACCATACATGGAGAAAAATGCCGACTTGTCCCTTCAAGGCAATAAGAAACTGAAATAACTAACTTTGGCTAGCTAAAAGTAGAACAGTAGACCTGATATAACAAAATACAACACGATACACTATCAATGATCAATGCGCACAACGGCAATAAATGAATGGAAACATGCATAAATGAAGAAGAGCATGCTGTTACTCAAGAAAACAATGATGGGGTGACAATCAGTATGTGATAATCAAATTCTCTAGAATGTTCGTTGGACGGGCAATAGCGAATTAGTAATTTTAAAAGTAATGAAATGTTACATATTTAAGTTGCAGAGTGAGGAAAGAAGAAGGCAGAATAGCGTGGCCATGAGACCAGGCTATTAGACCTTAAGTGCCGTGTATATAAAATCTAAATAGTATGGTATGTGTTTGGAAACAGACAGACATATTGTTAATGTAAGGTTAAAATGCAAGAGTTAAAATATAAGAGTAAATGACAGATAGCCTAAGAAAACATTATAAATTAAGGAAATAAGAATCAAGTGCCTTTCCTATTAATGTTTGCAAAATGAGCTCCTACCGTATTGGAAGATGTGCTGTGTTGCAAGGAAGGCCTAATGATGCGAGAGATGCCCCAGAGACTTGAGTGCGCTGTCTGGTCCGGGTCTGGATGAGGTGTGTAGGTAAAATTGTGAGAAGTGTGGAAGATGAGAGGCAGGCATATCGAAGCTGAACATGAGCTAATAGGTAACCAAATAAAGATATGGGCGAAGCCCCTGAGCTACCTGGTAGGAAAATTGCGCCCCCTATACTAGTAGGTGAATTAAGGTGGGATAACATGGCTCTCTAAAACTTCGTGAATTTAAATTTAGGCTTTGGGCTCTGCATGTTTAGTAGAGAATATTAATCAATTTAATGAACGATAAAGCAGAACAATAGCTAATTAGGAGACCAAAACAGCGACTAATGGCATGGCGTTGAACCAATGCTCTCTAGCCATAGCTGGCGAACCCGCTATGCATGATATGAAGTTGTGACATAATCGAATTTCCACATCGAGGAAGTGGACTTTCTTCATGCGAAGAAACCGTAGGCCCATAGCCCATAGCATTGCAAGGCTAGTGTTTCGGAAAGAAACGTCACTAAATGTGAATCTTACATCGTACGAACATCAAACATTAAGTTGCTGTGTATGATCATTTACAGATATGAAGAATTATTTCTATGCTATTTCATAGAGTTCTGCTTCTACAGTTCGACGTGTGTTGTCGATGCCTAAGTTACCATTGTTAAGTCAATACATTCAATGGTACAAGGACTGAATATGTTTGCTATTCATTAAATTTGAAAAACGTAGTAAATCAAGAGACAGTGTAACACAGCAGACAAGCGCCAAGAAGCCGCAGACCGGAATTCTCTCACCATGCCATCTTTAGCTGCCCCCATGTAAGGTTAACGCACGTATCTTTGTCAGAGGTAGCTAATTGAGTAGATGGACTCATTGCCGGGGATCCTGCGGGAGACACCCTAGCACTTGCCACCACGAAACACCTACTCAAGAAATACCAGAGGCTCAACAGTTTAGATTCACTTATCCATTTAATACACAATTCATAGACAGTTACATTAAGAGTCATTCGAAGAGCAGATGGTAACCAACTTATCAATACGTTAAACAACGATCTTAACGAATTACATACGTCATTAACTAATGCCATCTCAATCAACCATGACCTGAGGTTGCTTTAAGAGTAACCCTTGATCATACCTCTAACAACAATACCCTTACCTGACGAATCGTCACCCCGTCAGGGAGACAGGTAGCCCTCCTGCTGCCTCAGCGGGAGCGGGCTCTGTTCTGGCTGGGCAAACAAGCTTGCCCCCAGAGATTGCTACTAGGGTGTTCTGCGGCTGCGCAGAAACACCAGGGTAACTGTTGCCATGGAAACATGGGGTGAGTTCTACCCCGTTGCTATCATTGAATCTCATTACACAATAATATAATATATCACATTACTTTTATACAATAATAATATAAATGATATTACAGAATTAAGGTCTTGAGGCTCATGGCGATTTGAGGAAAGTTCCTATAAGAGGAAAGAATGAAGACACCTCTGAAGCTAAAAGCTCAGCGGTGACATTACCTAGTTATTATTTTGTGAGTATCTTATGAAAATTGTAAGTACACCATGCATCAATAAAAAAACTATCTATCTATCTATCAACATGATCAAAGTACAGTGTGAATCAGAACAAAAGCAGAGTGCGGAACAAGATTCAGAGAAAGACTTAAATACATGTACAGTAGTGCAAGGTGTCGTTTGAAAGGCTGCAAGTTAGTAATAAAGACGCCTCTTAAAGAGAAGAGAATAAGACTTGAAAGGAATTGTACTGGTTTGACACAGATTAATTACATCATAGCTGAGTCTGTCACTGCACTAATCAATTGCTAGAGGCAAGTACGCTATAATTATCGAATCGCACTGCAGTTCACAATCTCAGACCAAATGTGCTGAAAGGCTCGGAAACACACCTCAAACAAAAACATTGAAAGCAACTGGGAAGACACGTCAACCTCATGGAAGCAATAAAGTGCAGAGTAGTTAACAACATCGATTGAATGACAATTCGTTTGAAAGAATATTGTCCAAGCGCGCCATCAGCAAATTCAGTGCAACATCAAAAACAGCAAAAGCAAACCAATCTTAATTGAATATGAAATTTACGGACAATTTCACAGGAATTGACAGAAACAAAGACAGAAAAGATGACAGAAGCATTCCATCAATCGCTGAGTCACTGACATCTTCGCACGACACCGTAACAAAAAAACCACCTCAAAAAGATATATGTAAGGTCGAGCACCGCAAACCAATGCCTGAAGGGTATGGAAGTTCTGTCACAACTTGATGAAGCATAAATCTCAACAGAGTTATCACAATATCTTTGTTCACCTCCTCAAACATGCACCAACAGGCATGCACCAACAGACACATAAACTTGAGGCACAATTTGATGGCATTAGTATAAGAGCACTAGCATCAGACGGAAGGAAGATTGTGGTATTAGTAGGGCACAGTACAGGACCTTGGGGTTAAACAAAGGATTTGGGGAATACTACATGTCAACTTGAATGTCAAAAGACTCAGACGTACAAGGTTACACATACAAGGTCATTTATATTACAAAGGTCAGGTAAGCGAGTGGGTAATTGAGTCCTTTATCTTTGCCCTGAGGCTAATTAGGAGTTTAGGACAGGCGGAGAACATAGCAATGGGACAAAGGATGATAAGAACTGCTCTGAAACATCTATATAGGGGTCATTCCACAGTAACTGAGTCTTTTGTGTCACTCAAGCTGTTTACAGCAAGTTCATAATATTAGGATTTTGTTTCTAATCATATGCCTTCCCTCTCTTTTAAAGAAGTTATTTTCGTTGTTAAATGGAAATTATCAGCTACTGCTTATGTTGTGCACCCATAACAATATCTGAAATATATCCGAAAAGTGATGTCACAGAAAATTCTTCTTTCAATTATCATATGTTTTTAACCATGTCAAATCAATGTAAATATTTGTGGTGGGTCTAAATCTCAGGACAACTACTCCACATACTTATATCCCAAGACCGACTGAATTTTTCCTCTCCTGTGTATACTGTGGAAGACCAAATGCCCTCGTCACCAGAAAACATGTCACTGGTGTTACTCATTAAATAAAGCATGGCTGTAAAAGGAATGCTCCCTTCTATCTTTGGTCTAATGTACCAGGGGGCTTCTTCTGATGGACAGGCATCCATGATAACTGCATATTTTGGCATTTATATGTTTTTAGCATGCAGGGTGGCTCTAGAGTGAGTTGAAATTAAGAGTATTCTTTTTCGGTGTCACCGGTGTTACCCTAAAAAATGGTCTATAATTCTGGAATTTTCCAAAACTGCCTCAGTCATAGGATAGGTCCTGCTTACAGAGATCAATCTTTGTTAACACCTGTTCAAATTATTGTATCACTGTGGGAGCAATTGGGATTTCAGAGCAAATTGTCACTGGTGTTACCGTCACTGGTGTTATTCAAAAATGGTTAACACTGGTGTCCAATGGTAACGCCAGTAATAATGGTGGCAAAAAATCCAATGAAATTCTTATTTTAATGGAAAATATTTCAAGCAATTATGAATTTGGTCACTGGTTTTACTTTGAGTCAATTGTGTTTCTTAACTTTTACTGTAACACCAGTGACATTTTTGTCTTAGTTATTGTGGAATGACCCATAATAGGTTTAGTTGATACAGTCCAAGCTGGAATCACTTCTGGGACCAAACAATTCAAAACTCAAAGAGTGCTATCAACTGAGCTAACCCTCTTCGCAAATATGTGATTTTTTAAAAATAAATATGAATAAACGTATGTTTAGAATAGTTATTTTTTTCAGGGATATTTCAAATTCCATTAACATGCCAACATTTCAGGTCTACGGGTATATATGAGAGACTAGAATATGTCTGAAGGTCAAAGCCATTAAAATTCTAATTATCTCAAAGATACATAAAATGAAAGGTAAGAGGTCTAATATTCTAAATGGAAGGTCACAGAAGTGATATAATTTGGCAGGCAATCACATTGCCTTAATAAGTTGCATCAATTAGCATTCAAAACCTTTTTGATAGATCTGAATAGCTACAAAAAGAGGACACAACTTCATAACTATCATCCAGACAACTGCAGCACAATTTGAAGTTGAAGCTACTCCAAGAGCAAGGTCTCTTCTTTTGCATATTTTTATTTTTCAGTTTTCTCAATTGCCCTACTTTTTAGTCTTTTTTCAAGGACTATTGAAACTTTAGTGGTTGTTGCATGGCATAATTGGAAACATACTGAAACTTCAAAAACACAAAACAGTCATTCAATTAGCCACAGTCAAAAAGGACTTCAGCTGAACCATATTGCCAAAATAACTTTTAGAAGTCTTGCTTCAGCTATGCTACGAATAAGTGCAGGAACTACACATCATCCTGAAGTAAGTCAGAAAAGCACTTTCAAGCTCATAACCAACATGATAAAGGGCCAAAGGCAAAGGAGTATAAAGGATTGCCAAGGTAACTGCAATATAATCAACCCCATTGCTGTGTCATCGCCATGATAAACTAACTTGGTTATGACTGTGGCACACCACAAAACTGAAGCAGTTTGGCCTTCCTTGCAATGCCAATAATTCTTGAATGTAACTTCCCTGTACTGTAGGGTCATTCAGATCAATTCAATGTCAGTGTTGGTACATTACATTAACTCTTTATATGCCAAAGACCCGAACGTGACACCTTTCAAATGCCAAGAAAAATAAGCATCATTCAAACAATTTCTTTCACCTACAAATACAGTCAAAGACTACTTGATTTACTTCTATCACAGATTCGGATGCCATGTTTTGTCAGCGTAAGTACACCTATGTCATCCTTCATTATTTATGACTCAATCAATAGCGAAACACACTGTACTAACACAGCCACTAACACAGCCATCTGAACTGCACCCGACCCCATAAACAGCTTCAAAGCAGCTCCATCCAACAACACTGCAATCTGCCAGTTGCCAGAGTCCTATGAGTCCTGTGGCACTCACTAATGCATGAGGACCATTGTCAGAGGCATCTAAAATGACATCAAGCTCTGAAGACTTCAATTAATACCGTGTTATGGTTGGTTCGCAATGTAGTTTAGCACAATGTAGTTGGTTAAAACAGGTGTGCCACTTCCAAAGTATGATGTATAAGGCTAGGTGGTTTAACTTTAAAGGAAGAATTAAGCAAACCAGTGAAGGATGAACGATTGATGGATGACTGGGGCTTCAAATCTTCTTCTTATGCACTTGATAAGTCAAGTAGGACAAGAGTAGAACAACGAAGTAAAGGATGATTGACACTTTCTGTCAAAAATAGGTCTTTGTGACCCAACAACAGTCTGACTCAAACACAAAGGACACAGAAATTGAAAGCACACACCCTCGAAGTTGAATATGAATCTGGGAAATTTGCTTGCCACTTGCATTTTGATTTTATGAGAGACAAAGCCACTCAACACGCTCAAGAGACGAGCACCTGCCACAAAAACATAAGAACCATTTTCACCACCATTTTTCTTTTTAATTTTCTCTTTTTCTTTTTCACCATTCGTTTTGTTCCATCTGTCAAAAATCTCCAAAATCCAATGTAGCGATGATGCAACTTCAGTGAGAGAAACGAAATCTCTTGACGTCTCTTGACGTTGCTTGACAGACCTATCGTTCAGCCGTGCAGTGAGGATGTACAATAAGAATCGGAAAGGGAATTTGTTGCAATATTTCACATCCAAGAATGGGTGAGGTGCAAGTTGAAAATTAATGTAAATGTTGAAGAGAGAACTTGTTGTGAGAATTTTTATGGAGAACTTGAAAGAAAAAGAAAATTGAGAGAATGTGACAAGCTTAATCTGTTGCGATATTTCAAAATCCATGGGTAACTGTGGTGATACTGTGGCAGAGACTTGTTTGAGAAAATACAAGGAGAATATTTGGCACATCTTAGTGACATCTACATTCAATTTCCAGCAGGTGTAGCTAGAATAAAAAAATACATTTTAGGAAGAATTTGCTAGGAAAAATGTTTAGCTTAATTTACAAAAAGAATTTTTCTAAAGAAGCAATTACATAGGAGAATATACAGAGAGATTTACAGGGAAAATTTACAGGGAGAATTTATTTTGGGAATATACAGAGAATTTACTCGCGGAACTTGAAGAGGGATTTTACAGGGAGACTTTGATACAAGGATTTGAAGAAGGAGATTTTTTTTTTTCAGTGTGATTACATCCCTGGAGTCTGACAGGCGCAAATTGTTTACAAAATTGTTTTTGCGAAATTGTTTCAAGGATTCTTTCAGCTGTTCAAAAACAGAGACAGAAAGGACGAAAACAAAACAATGAATCAAATCTCGTATGCACATATATGGAGAGTGACTGAAGTCCAAGCTCATCACTCGCACGGTGCATTCCCATATATGTCAATGTCTGTTGGCTAAATTGTATGGCATGTTCACATGCAACAAATCATATGCTGCATCAGTAAACATGGTACAGGGTCATAAAATAGCAATTAAATTGTTTGAATCTGAAAAAAAAAAAATTCATACAGCTGAGTATTCTGCACATACCTGGTATTTACTCTTGATTCAGAGATCGGAGGAGATAAATTTCACTTTTAAGTCATTGCTTTAATCAATTATTAAAGTCAAACACTGCAAACTTAAACATATCTCTGTTTTCAAGCTCAGGGAGCACACTAAAGTAAAATTTCAACATGACAAAAGTATTCATACAGCTCGAACATGCTGGGTATAAAGTGCATCAAAAGCTTGAATTTCTATTCTAAATAATTTGTAACTTTCTGTGGCTTCTTTGGATAACCTCCTTAGAAGTTCTGAGTGCTTTTTTGGGTGTTTTTATCTGTGTTGGTTGACCAATACCACCTTATAGCGCTGGTATAATTTTACCATTAAATGTACGTGAGACTTCTGCAAAGATGCTCATTAAGCCAAGCTAAATGCTCACACACAGTAAAATTTGGTTTCATGGCTTGCTTTAATTATTAGTGCAAACTCTCATTTGGACTAAAATTAACTTGTGGCATGCAGGTGATGATTTGCACATGATGCAAAAGACCTAGGATAAAAATTGGCCAAGGCCCAATGCTATTTCAATGGGCAAAACTTTCAAGACTTCGCCAGACATTTGGTACCCATGTCTAAATCTTGTAAAACCAAATGCAACTTCTTGTTGTTTACATCAGGCACAACCTATGGCATAAAGAAAACAATAATGGACGATTTGAAGAAAATGAGATTATTCTTCATGGACTTATTGCCATCTTTTGAGAAATGTCATATACATTAAATGGTAAAATGATACCAGCGCTATAGGGTGGTATGGGTCAACCAAAACAGATAAAAACACCCAAAAAAAGCATTCAGAACTTCCAAGGAGGTTATTCAAAGAAGCCACAGAAAGTTACAAATTATTTGGAATTGAAATTCAAACTTTTGATGCACTTTATACCCAGCGTGTTCGAGCTGTATGAATACTTTTGTCATGCTGAAATTTTCGTTTGTGCGCCCCCTGAGCTTGAAAAGAGAGATATGCTTAAGTTTGCAAAAGTGAAATTTTTCTCCTCGCATCCCTGTAAATACCAGTTCAAGCAAAATACTCAGCTGCATGAATATTTTTGTCCGCAACTGTACATCCATTTATGATCAACCTGCCTTAACATGTGAATTACATAGAACTCAGATGGTATGTGCTGCGTTCAATGCGAAAGTTCTATTAATTCCAACACAAAAAATTCTAAACCTGAGACGATAATGTTGTTGAGCCCTTTGGAGGCAGAATATTGCACATGTTGCATTATGAATTTTATGATTGTGCCATTAGGGACATGTGACAAACTGTAATGCAGCGACATTTTCAAAATCAAATTCTGGAATTCTTAAAATTAAAGTTCTGCACCATGAGCACAGAAATATGAGGAGAAACATCGATGCAGCAATGATGTGAACAAATTTTAAAAGAGTAAAATGAAAAAAATTAAATTCACAACAAAATGGAGCTCCGAGCATCATCGCATCCGGAGCATCAAAAGCTGTCGTCCCAAATACTGGCTCCCCCAGACCATTAATAATGCCAAGCAGAGCTTTTAAATTAAGACTTCATAAGAGCTAAAACAAACATTGGCAAATACTGGAAAACATCTGCATTTACAGTCCTTGTCATACTTACATGGAATCTCAAGTTTTTTTTCTATGCTGTTGAACTGTGATGTCAGAGATGACTTTATTCTAGCATTGCAATATATGTAAATTGACTACAAGCTGTGATGTCATTTCAAACTGGGTCAGATTCCCCAGCTTCTAACCAATGCGAATCCGCCAAACTGAGCATCACAGTTTCAACTCAGTGTCAGAGTTAAAATTGGGTCTGGGAAAACCCATGCAAGTTTGACATCACAGCCTCTCAGCCAATGGGCTGCCAGAACAAATATACATAACATAAGCCATGTGTTTACAAACAAATTGTCAAAGCCTTCTGTTTATACCAGCTTCCATCAAAGGTTAAAGTTTTAAGTTAGCAAGTTTGCAGATTTATCAAACAACTCTGTGGGGATTATAACAGTTGTCTACAGTGAATGCTCACAAAGCTGCCATTTGGAAGGATTAGACTGGTGATTGCTGTGATGAATCATTAGGATCAAAAATGTAATGCTTCCTTCAATATATCAATGTTTGAACTGTGATGACGTAGTTTACGGTCAGCCCATTGGCTATCAAGCTGTGATGACGTAGTTGTAGGGGCTATCCCTGATAAAACTCTTACTCTGACACTGTGTTGAAACTGTGACGCTCAGTTCAGGAGGATCAACATTGGCTAGAAGCTGGGGAATCTGACCCAGTTTGAAATGACATCACAGCTTGTAGTTAATTTACATATATTGCAATGCTAGAATAGAGTCATCTCTGACATCACAGTTCAACAGCACAGAAAAAAAACTTGAGATTCCACGTAAGTATGACAAGGACTGTAATGTTGATTTAGTGATTAAAACATATCAAACGAGTTGAGTGCCATTAAAATTCATCAACTCAGAATTGTTTGAGATTTGTTCGCAATTAATTCTCACCCGACAATCCCCACCATGCAGTGCATGCACTCATGCACAGACCAATTTGATAGTATTCAATTTCATTCTATGTTCATTCTGTTATTTTAGAGAATACTGTGCAAATTCTAAATTAACCATATTTTCCCGTTCTTCATCATTGCGAGTTACTAATAAAATCATTCGCATTTTGCCATGCATTATCTGGATACCGTTATCAAATTCAAAGTAATTAACCTTCAAAAGTTTAATTGAAAAATTAATATCTTTTATCTAAATGTTATCTGATGCATTCTCAAATCAATTTTTCCACATGCGCAATTCATCGTTAATCAACCAGAATTTCAAGTTTCATCCAACGGCAACGAGCATATCTGATATTCAAATTTTTACCTTATCAAAATACGACCGTCCTTTTCCACACTGTAGGAATTATACAGTGTAAAACCATTAAACAAAACAATAAGAAGTAAAAGTATATAATACAATAAACATAACTAAAATATATAATTGTTACTTACCGGGGTAAGGGTGGTTAAGAAAGATGGCTGCCCCTCTTCCTCCTTCCTCGGTGGGTTCCCGCCGAATCTGTTACGTAACGACGATCTGGTCCAATTAGGAGCCTCGGCCCCCCTCTGCTCACCGGACCAGATCGGGTCAGGTATAAGGTCCTTTTCCCGCTCGAATCAATTCACTCGTCCGTTTCATCTCGTTTCATCTACGTCGCACCAGCACGATCGTTTTGCACCGCACAATTAGTAAGTGAGCCTGTTTGTTTATTGTCTGCTGTGGGGTAGATACGCTGTCACTATTTGATCTGATCGTGCTAGGCTTGTGAGATATGACCCGATCTAATAAGAAACGATCTTGTACTGTTTGTAGACAGCCCGCACTTGGCCATGATGGTCCTATGGGTGCCAGATGTTCAGCGTTGGCTAATAAGCACGTAGATGACGATCGAATAGATTACTTGATCTCCACACAGACTTTAGGCTCTGATGAGACGTGCGATTATGATACTAGATGTGCAGATCGTGAGCTGGAGGGCGAGGGGAGCGGAGAGAATTTCGGTTCCTATGATTTAGGGGGTGCAGGGAATCTTCGGGAGCCGTCCCGGGTAGATTATCCCAGTTATTCAGATACAGTCAGAGTGCACACTCCCTCGTCTGGTCGTAGGAACTTGGTGGCGGAGTGGGGTGTCGAGTCAGGCAATGAGCGTCGGTCGGTTACTATGGCAATGGGAATGCCACCTGTCGGCGATGCCCTCCTTCCAAGGCCACATTACGAGCACTCTGGTGGGCTAGCATCCAGCTACCCACGCAATGATACCAACTTAAACGACGCAGTCCTAGACAGCAGTACGTTCCAAGCTGGTTCGTACGACGGTAATGCCCTCCCTGGGCCGTATAGCAAGCCATTGTTTAGGCAACTTGTCCCGGGCACGTTTAGAACAGCAGCTAGTCCCGTAAAATCCATGGCAGACATGACACGTGCAAATTGTTACACTGAATCAGATACGCTGGGAGGCGCCACTGGTATTCCGCCAGGTGACGCTCACTCCTTTGACCGCTCGATGGAAGCTGGCCCCCGTTACCAGGTGCCCCGCGGCATCCCAGGCATCCAATGCGGTCCGACACTGTTGCATAACGCACGAGCAGCCACCCAAGGCTCGCCTAATTTACGGCCTGCACCTAGAGGCCCCGCTATGAGTGGACCTGCACCAAGAGGTTCTGTCCCACCGAGGGTCGCCTTTAGGGACCCTGTCTCAGCTAGGCCTGCACCAAGGGGCCCCGTACCTGTCCCAGTTAGGCCTCCCTTCAGAGGTCCCGTCCCATCTGGACCTGCACCAGGAGGCCAGACTCAAAGCTATGCGAGTTACCATGATCCACGAGAGAGATACGTAGGCTCCGGCCAATTTAATGACAATAGGCCTCCGGCCTCCTATTCCAATGTACAATTCCAGAATTATGACGACAACACTTGGTACGACGGCCATGGTGATGGCTACGACCAGCCGAGCATCCCACATTGGAGCGTGAACCAGGGGAGCAGCACGGACCGCCAATGGAATGGACCACCAGGACCCCAAGAACATGGAGCGGCCACCAAGCGGCGACCTGGAGCAACCAATGGACACCGGCACCTACGCCCCGAGGACAACATGGTTATTGGACTCCACCACAGGCCACCTACTCGTCCCGAATTCCGCCTCACGTGGACCATCGCCATGTAGAATCTGCTCTTCAGGGTGAGTTTGCTCATCTCGAGAATTTCATAGACTCTAGTGCAACCGAATACGAGGAAATTGGCTTCTTCGATGCAGGCGTTAGGGCTGCTAAACCTAGGAAATTAATTACCAATTGGTTCAGGTGGATGGAGGCCTGGGGCCACTACGAGGTTGTTCTTGTTTCTCAGTACGGTGAATCAATGTTCTATGAGCTTGCTGAGTACAGATGTTTCCTGGTCACACTTACTCATAAGTATAAAGTTCCCTTCATACTTACATATGACGAGCGCCACAGGGCCACTTTGGGCAGGTCTAGATCCTTCAATTTCGCTGAATTTGACAACCAGTTATTCGTCACCATATTTGACGCAAACTCTTTGAGGACGGTTACTAGGTGCCCGAAATGTGCCTCTGTGGACCATGGCCTCACTGCATGCCCCTTTCGTGGGAGCGCCCCCCAAGGGGGCAATGGTAAGCCCGGGGCCGATAAAAAGCCAGCTACAAAGACCCCAGTCGACCCCAATGAGACTTGCATTAAATACCAAGACGGTACATGTAGATTTAAAGTCTGTCCCAGAACCCATCGTTGCTACATCTGTGGGGGGCCGGCTGGGGCCAAGTCTTGTACCAATTGTAAATGCGGAGCCTCAGGGTCCTCCGTACCTAAAAGTTTATTATTGGTCTCGAGCGCTGCGAGCAGAGTTCGAGGCTTCTCGTGCAGACGAGATTCTTGATATGTTGGTCGAGGGTGTGAGGGTAGGGAGGCCGGGGGCTACAGACTCTATTGTTTCCCCCAATTGGCCTTCCTCCCTCGAGCACAGGGCCAAAGTTGGTGAGATAATAGCACGTGATCTTGCCATGGGTCGATTACACGGACCTTTTCGCTGCCCTCCCTATCAGGCCTACATTGTATCCCCCCTTGGCGCATTTAAAAAGCGCGATTCAGAAAAAATTAGATTAATACACGATCTCTCATACCCAGCCTTAAGCTCTGTAAATATTATGATTGATCCCAAGGAATTTTCCCTAAAGTACGCATCGATAGATGATGCGGTCGAGTTCTGTAATCAATTTCTCGACACCCCCCCATTTTTGGCAAAACTCGATTTGCGAGATGCATTTAAATTCATATACATTCACCCTGCCGATTGGCATCTTATGGGTTTTTCCTGGCCTGATGGGGGGGGGCTGCTCTTACTATTATTTCTCCAAGGTCCTGAGCTTTGGACTCCGCTCCGCACCTGCTCTCTTTGATGTTTTCTCTTCATCACTACTTAGATTCATGATTAGAAGTGGGGCCCCCCCCACAATTGTCCGATACGTGGACGACTTTTTAATTGTCGCCGAAAATGCTCAGGCATGCCAGGATGGCTTGACCATCATGCTGGACACATGCCAGCAGGCAGGGTTCCCTGTCCAACCCTCCAAAGTGACTGTCCCAGGAACTGAGGTTAAGTTCCTGGGCGTCACTATAAACACGTTGGACCGGACCCTGTCAATCGACAGGGCCCGGCTAGATGAGGTCCTACAACTTGTCACCCACTTCCTGCTCCAGCGGTCAGTCTCTAAGAGACGCTTGTTGAGCCTCATTGGTAAGTTGGCTTTTGCTGCCCGAGTAGTTAGGGTGGGCAGGGCGTTTCTGGGCCGCCTGATAGAAGCCTCCAAAGCTACTAGATTTCTCCACTACAGCGTTAAATTGACCATGGACGCCAAGGAGGACCTCTGCTGGTGGCGTGACTGCGTTGAAGGACACAATGGGGTATCTATGCTGCCTCCACCCTGGGAGGAGTCCACTGCCCTACACGTATATTCTGACGCTTCTGGGAGCGCCATGGGGGGGGTACTGCCACCCCGACTGGTTTTCAACATCCTATGTGGGTTCCATGTCTCGTGCCACCATGTTCTCTATCAATTGGCGCGAGCTATACGCCGCCCTTACGGCACTCGCCACTTGGGCACCTCGCCTCGCGGGCAAAAATGTATGGTTCCATATAGACAACCAGTCGGTGGTGGCAGGCCTCAAAAAGATTTATTCCCCGACCCCTCATATGATGGCTTTAATTAGATCTTGGTGTTTGATCATGGTACGCCACGATATCAACATCAGGCCCGTCTACATTTCAACAGACTTGAATGTAGACGCCGACGACTTGAGCCGCCATCAGGTTCAAAAATTTCTCAGTCGTCGTCCCTCGGCCTCCATCACCTCAACATGGCCGACATTAATCCCATTTTAATTACTTGTTAATTTGTTCCAGATTTGGACCATTCGGTCCACTCCCTGGTATATAATGGCATTACTGCCAATTCTAGAGCAACTTATTCTACGGCAGTGAATAGATACAAAAAATTCTGCCAACTGTACTTATTGTCCCCTATCCCTATAACGTCAGTTAATTGCATAAGCACTGAAATTCACTAATGGGGATCAATTCATGTCTCCCAGATCTCTAGGGCCAGAGTATGCTTCAATTTAGTTTGCAATTGCCCCATCATGTTAAGTTCTTTGTAATTTTGCCAGCAAAAAAAATTCTGGAGGCTGCGTGTGGATTAAGGTTGGATGATTTCACATCAATCATCAAAAATGATACATACGTTACCGTCTCCAACCCTGAATTAAGACACACATCTTCGTCACCTGGATTGGCAATTTTATGGAGTTGCATTATTTTATTTTACCTGATTCCATATCAAGACAGCCCCCAACTATTCTAATGATACTTGATTATTACAAATTTCTTACTGATGACAGCCAAAGGAACCTTTGTCTCCCACATCCTGATACATACGTTACCACAAAGTTCACTAGCCTGTCACAGTTTCCTGAACTGAAATTTCATATGCTCAGGCTTTGAAATCAATCATATATTTTGCTGTTACTTGAAAGCAAAAAAGCTTTTTTTCTTAAGTTTTGATCTCCAGGTTTAATTGATGATGAAATGGTTAAAAGTCAGCAGTTATATTTCTGTTGATACATACGTTACCATACATATAGGAGTAAGTCACACATAAAATGCTTATTGTCACTTGATTTGATGCATAGCATACATATAACTGCTACATCGAAGTCAATTCTGGTTATATGTCAAAATATATCCTTGACGATACATACGTTACCGATACATACGTTACCAAAAATTAAGGGCTCATGCTGTCCAGCAGAAACTGATGAAGATAGAGCTAGGAAATTTTACACAGGCATCAAGGGTACAAAAGTAGGACCCCTGCTGAAATTTTAAGTTACTATGGTTACGGTTGCCATGGTAACACACAATTTAGCATTTTCGGAAGTATTTGGCCTCACACTACATTCATCTCAAGACTAAGCAATCGGAATAACCAGAAGTAATCTATTTTCATAAATTGTGATGCTTGCTTCCACAACAAGGCTATTTCAGACAGAAGGTATATGTTTCTTTTGTGTTTTTCAAGGTTCATAAACATAGGACTGTGGAGCTAGTTCGCAATTTTTAGGGTGCTTTCTTCAGAGAGCTCCCAGTCTCATATTTAGTGGGAGTGGTATTTGGCCATGGCCTCAACCCTCAGGCCCAAAATTAACATGGGAAGATAGGAAAAGCTTCAATTTCGTAAAACCGTAGTTTGTAAGTTATCATCTGTCTTATTAAGAATAGAACTGCTATCTTAGGGACAAAAATCAATGAGAGTTCTGAAAATAGCCTTATATAGCAGACACAAATGTGTAGGTGAGCAGAATTCATTAGAATATGATCTAAGGTTGTCAGTGATCCTTCCATCAATAAATCATGCAAATCAACAAAATAATTCACCCCAAAATGCTTCTTATTATAAATTCTTTTGATGCATGGTATGACTCAAGTGTATCACCTAACTCATTTCTGGATATAAGTCTTGAAATATCCTTAAAATACATATGTTACCGATACTTACGTTACTAACAATTAGAACCAGGCCTAAATTTACAGAATTGTCCCTGAAAACTCTCAGTGAGACATAAAATATTTACTTTTTATATACTGAGTTGTATTTAAAACACAACTAGGAGTCTAAAATTGAATTTAAGCCACTAAGTTTTTTGTTTAGAGTTGTATAAAGATCGGTTATTTCCCTCAGGTTAAAGAAAAACTTCAAAGAAGTTCAAAAGCAAAGTGAATCATTGAGGCTGTGGATTGCATGTATCATTATGTAATTCCCTTGATTTTTATAAGACCTGTCTTAACATCCCAATAAAACACCAAATCAGCAATTTCAAGTACATGATAAATTTTAGAAACAAGCAGTGTTTTTAGAAATACTGTACGTCAATTGGTAAAATACGTATGGATACCTACGTTACCTCAATTAAAGTTCTTTTTCCTTTCCTGTTCAGGCTAATATTACAAGCATAAAGGCACGATGCCGATTTAGAATAACAAAGGTGAAAGTTGACTTACACTAATGAAAGAGCAGAGACTTTGAGACAAAGTTACAGAGCTAGGTCCTAGCAGCTATGTTGTCAGTCAGGTTAGAAAAGAAAATTGACAACTTTTAAAACAATTACCCGAAAGTTAATAAACAGAATGAACCAACTGAGGTTGTTGCTCAACCACAAATAAATATTTTCACAGTGTTGTCAATGCAACTTGTTGCAACTTTGTAGTTGGAGCCTCTTTTGGTCACTGTAGTGTCTGATAATTCCTGGCACATGGGAAAAGGTTTAACATATATTTAGCACATATAGGCCTGCATGGGTATAGGCCTAACTATGGAGAGAATTTTATCAAGTTCAATTTCATGACATTGAAAAGAGCCATTGGATTTGTAAGCCAGATCGTTAATTATGGATCCGTCAAATGTCTTGTGAAAACTTACTACCCAAAGCAGGTACAGATCCATGAAAAATGATGGGCAAAATCCGAAGTATTTCAGTTGTGACAAGGACATTAGAACCACATGCTAATGCTTTCCTTCAGCACACACTTATAATTCTGATTTTGGTAGATTCTGGATGACCCACAATGTCGGACATGTATATGTAGTAAATTACATGTTTCAAAACCAGAGTTGAAGGGCTGATAATAGTGATTTCTATTCAATCTGTTTCGAGTCATAGTTTTATAACACAGAGAACTTTTCTGAAAGCTTGCTCTTTCGTGAAAAATGCAGGACTTTTAATTATATCGTTGATACATACGTTACCATTCAATAGATTGTTCTCAGGATAACTGCAATCTTGATAAGAAACAAATAAACACAAATTTTGCATAATCATAATTATTTGTGTATCTCCCACATTGAAACGCTTTTTATGACTATTCAGATTATTTCTTCCGCACAAGTAACTTCTGTCTAAACATGCTAAAAAAGTCGATTTCTGATGAAAATTTCTTCAAAGTGGATATTGTCATCTTAAAGGTTATGTGGCAATAATCACTCACGGAATAATCTTTGAAGGGAAAAAATCAAAACATATTATATGTGGCATCCCATTTATGGCATTGTAGACATAAAATTAATTTTCACTTGGAGAGAAAAACCTTCACAAGTAGGTAACGTATGTATCAAAAGTAAAAAATTAGCATTTCAACCACCAAAATTTCAATCGCTGTATCTTGAAAACCGATTGACTGGTGCAGTTGAAATTACAGCTACACACACATCATATACACATGATTATTTGGTGTACTTTTCATCATCATTGTAGAACTTTTATTTTTGGTCACCTCACAACCCTCAATTGATCCCATTAGTGAATTTCAGTGTAAGGTTCGTGGCTCACCTTGCTAAATCCGGACTGGTCTCATCTACCATTAAGGTTTATTTATCCGGTTTGAGGTCTTGGTCTATTGACCTAGGGTTACCCTGCCTGAAATTTACACACCATCACTTTCACAGGCCTTAAAAACCCTTGACCGAGTTCATTCCCCCATTCAAGCCCCCCCAATACTATATACTCACTTATTGGCCATTATGGCCAGGGCCCCCTTTAACAGGGATAACCTTATGGCCCTCGCGGCCATGTCATTGGCCTATTTCGCCTGCTTAAGGCCTTCTGAGTACTTATATACCAGGGGGGTGCGATCTCCTCCCTCAAGGGCTGATGTCGTCTTCTCCCCAGACGGAGCATCTCTAGACTGCGGGTCCACAGATCCAAGACGAACCCCAAGGGCTTCATCGTCCACGTCGGTTGCAGCTCATCACCGCTGTGTCCGGTTTGTCCCATAAAGCTCGTATTTGACTCGATACCAGCCTCCCTTTCCTCGCCTCTATTCATGACTAATAGGAATCTACCTCTCTCATATTCTTATTTAACAACTAAGCTCCATGACCTGCTCTCTCTCATAGGTCTGGATCCTGCTCCCTTCTCCCTACACTCCTTAAGAGCTGGAGCCGCGACAACTGCTGCAGCGGCAGGTTGTACTGAGCAGGAAGTTCAGAGGTTAGGTCGATGGTCATCTCTTCATTCATTTCCACTTGATTCATGTAGCCTTATTATCTTAATTGTTACTTACCGGGGTAAGGGTGGTTAAGAAAGATGGCTGCCCCTCTTCCTCCTTCCTCGGTGGGTTCCCGCCGAATCTGTTACGTAACGACGATCTGGTCCAATTAGGAGCCTCGGCCCCCCTCTGCTCACCGGACCAGATCGGGTCAGGTATAAGGTCCTTTTCCCGCTCGAATCAATTCACTCGTCCGCTTCATCTCGTTTCACCCTCATCCCGCCCTAGAACCATTTTTACTTGTCACAAGCTCTAAAAAATTCAAAACTAAATTTTATTCCAAATTTTTAAAAATCAAAATTGCTCAAATGGGATCAATTATTCCCTTTTGTTCCAGATATTAACATCTGTTTTATATTTCAGTTGCTTCAAACTGTCTTTTTCCAAGTTGTGTCCTAGCTTCTCATCCATGCCTGCCAACCTGGTACTCGATGCCTACCCAATCGCAGCTCGGGCTACACACTCTTCAAACTTCTGCCTATTTCGCTCCAACCCTGATGACGCCGGTGTTCTGCTACATGGGGCTTCCTGGGCTTCCTTCAAGATCATCATTATTCTTCACGTCGATTAATTAAATGTTTTAAGTTAAATGTTATGTGTTGTCTATTTGTCTTGTCTGTCGATGTCTTCTGTGTCGTCCGTGTGAATGAGTATGACTGATTGTAACTTGTCTTTGTGTAGCCTGAATAAATAGGCATTGTGACCCAGTAATGCTTGTTTGTTCATTCATTTCCACTTGATTCATGTAGCCTTATTATCTTAAAGTGTTGCAAAGATGTATAAAACAAGTACAGGGTCCGGGGTGTCTAAATAACGTCGAAACTAGTATTTTTGTAACAATTTTCATTTGATTTTCTTCTTCATCTGGCACTTTTCTGCATAACTTATAAGTCATAAAACACAACCATGCATTAACCAACAAGTGAGTGAGTGAATTTGTGTTTTACGTCCCATCAGCACCAGTATGGGCTTTTTAGAAGCAACCATTAACCAACCAAAATAAAACTCCGCATAAATTTGAATAAATTAACATAATCGTAACAAAACATGAAGCAACTTGATTGCACTTGGAAGCAATCAACATCAATTAAACAAAGACCAGACAGACAAAATCAAGATGATGTAGAGTTTTACGGAGGTAAACATTGCCTTAGTGCTTAGCTATGCCAATAAAATTAAGCCAAGGTAGTTTTAGATGTGTTAATTTCTTATAATTGCATATAAATGGCTAATAAGACTCTGGTGGATCTTGTTTGGTATGTTGTTCCAATGTATGCAAATTAGGGCATTGACATGCAAATTAGGACATCAATATGCAAATGAAGAGTGAAGCAATGGATCTCCATATATGGTGCAACGGACTGCTATGAAATGGAATTGGATTTCTCACCTTGGAAGGATAAATGTAGAGAGAAAGGGAAATTTCAGTGCAAGTGAGACAGCTATATAGATCTATAGCTCCTTAATTAATTAGCCCCCTAATTGACTTCCTTGAACCACATACAAAGACTCCTGCAGAATACATGGCTCGGATAGTAACTGGAGTCTCTTATGTGGTTGTAAGGAAATTATTGCAAATTTTATCATTATAATCTCGCAAAGACGGCAATGAAAGGAATATCTATTATCTAAGTGACTTTTATGCCCTACCTAACCATGTTAACGGATTTATATTAACTCAATGCGAGAACACAGCAGGCTGAGAGATGCATGATGACAATTAAATCACTCCATAATTAATTTTCACAAATACATGTATACCCCTATATGGTTTATACGCAGCAAAAAAGAGCCAAAATAGGAATTTGAGGATTTTGTCTAGCACCAATAAGTAGTACACCATATTAGACTGTATGACCTTTCATTAGAGGTTGTCAAGAGCATACAGTGTATAGAATAGTCCAACAAAATATTTAATTTTTTCATCATCTACCTTACAGCTTGACCCTACAGATCTGTCATAATGTCATATTCACTCTTCTTGTCTTATTTTTCACTTTTCGCTTTTTTCAAGTATAATCCGGCAGTCAAATTAAATGTTTGAAGACTCGATACAACCTTCTGGTTGGGTTGTTATGTAGTACCACTGAAGCATAGCCCGAGAAGTATTTGTCCATCCTTTGTGACAATAACGTAGACTAGAAATGTTAGAAAGGCCTCAGTCCACCAGAACACAAAAATCTTCCCTCTAAGTCCTCTAAATCCAACTAAACAAGACTCCCAAACATCTCCCAGATGTCTTTAAGAAAGACACTATACAACAGGATTAACACAGTGCAAGCACAATCAGATAGACAATGGGCAAGACAATCGGAGACAATGGCCAAGACAATCATAGACAATCGCCATGACAACTGAGGAGACAATCGAACAATTTCTGAGGGGAATGTTACATTTTCACAAAACCATGAGAGGCTGCTGCTCCAAAGGCTCAACAGGACCAAGAAAGGAACCAAGAAGATTTGCTACAATTCAAGATTAATTAATCCGCTCCACTATACCGTCAGAAAGACCAACACAAACACTGTGCAATGAAGTGCTATATCTTTGGCGGTTGCAGTGGCGGGTTGCACTTTCCGGCAATCTTCCGAAAAATAAGAGGATTTTGCCAAAGAGCCGATCAAGTGCAAAAGTAAGGCAATACATCTGGAAAAAATTCCAAATGGACACAGATTTACACAATCACAGCCCTTATAAATTCAGTGATGGTTTGGTCAGCCATTTTGGTGTAGTGCAGTGCTGCATGTAAGTAAGTGAAACGGGTGACTTTTTTTGCCAAATTGAGTCAATGTGGAAAATCCACGAGTAAACAGCTGGTGGGAGCATGGATTCTCATCCGTTGGGGTGAAGACGTAACAAGTCAGGTCATAAATGAGGATATTTGAGGCTTGTGAGATACAAATAGCTGCCAATTTTCTTGCCACCAGGGCATCTACTGACCCAATGAGATCAGTTTCTAGTTCAGAAAAATGTCAAAAGCTTAATATGAATGGAATACATTTCAAGGTTTAACACGTTTAAGCTCTTGACTCTGGAGGAACAAATAATATTATCTTAAAATTATCAACTAACAACTCAATTTAGTTTTTCACATTTTATTTATATAAGTGGATGTGAACATTTCTTTTTATATGATTTCAAGAAAGCATTTCCTGATATGTGTCAAACCTCTTTAGGCAAATGAAAACATTCAAATCAATTGAATGCAAATTAACCCACAAATGCAGCATCAAAAACTAAAATTTCACTGATGCATTTTATGAATGAGTGTAATCATTATGAACTTAAACAATACTGTGATACATTATTTAAATAATTGACATTGATGTGAAGAACTCATGAACATGTCATTATAAAAATTGAAATGAAATGTAATCATTTGTAATGAACATGTAGTGGTAGAAAAATACAAAGAATTGACATGACATTTGACAATGATATGCACGATACACATTCGACAAACAGGCGACACTTAGGACTAACTACATGAAGCTATGAGCTATGGTTCAACACACATTTAACACAATTTCAGTTCAATTTGTTGAGTGTGTTGTGATTAGCTGTGATTGTATCTGCTTTACTAATAATCAAGTATAAACTGCGATATATCAATTAAGTTGGTCATTTTTAATTGCAATTCAATTGTTTTGATTATTGATTTGTGCTAATTTTTGCAACATATTCATAGGTGTACATTTGTCTATAATAAATTCAATATCAAGGTACAACGCAAATAAAAATTGAGAGAATTTGCAAAATAAATACAAAAATATAACCATTTTAATATGTAAGAGGGGTGTCCCAAAAGTTCCGACCAATTTTTTAGGCAGACCTTTCTATTTCAAATAAAATGAAATTTTCACAGAATAAATTTCAGGTATTTGACCATCTATTTTGAAAAAATCAAGACTGTAAGAAGTGTTTAAATTACTGTTCTGTTACCATGGTAATGAGAGGTCAGTGCACCCAGCGCAGCTCAATTTCTCACACGAAATTCAGCAAATTAGCTGTGTTAAAAGTCAGAGAACTTACAGTAAAAAAGCAAATGATTGCAAGAAAATGTATTTCCTGATAGGCTTGCAGTCTTTCAAGATATCTTCCATTAGATTATAAACATTTATTTATATTTCAACCTGATCAGCTGAGGCAATTACCAAAGGTGTTTTCCAGCAGTTGCCTAACAGCGTTTGAGACGGTTTGGCTGAAACAATCTGCTGTCGAGAGGCAGTGCTCAAGAACCTTATGTTCAAAACCCCATCTTATGAGCTTTAATTACCAGATTTGCTGTTCTGTAACTTTGTGTGATACTAAAATTTATATGCCAGTTCAAAAATCAAAGAAAGAATAGTCATAACGAGAAATGAAGCAGTCTCCACATACACTGAAATTCTGCAATTTAGGAACAGCCCAGTTTGGAGGACCCAAGTGATCGCCTAAGCACATGGGTTAAACTGATTCACAGTGACTTTAAATGTAAATGAAAAACTTTGAGATACTATTAGGTTTCCTAATAATATTTTTTCATGATCATCCATTGCATATATACAGTAAATTCCTTGGTTATTTATAAGCCTAGACACTTGGATTTGGTCTAAAAAATTGAGCTGCGCTGGGTGCACTGACTTTTTGTTTCCATTTCAACAGAAAAGTTATTTAAAATGTTTGAACAGGTACCATATTTTCAAAATGGATAGTGAAATACCAGAAATAGATTCTGTGAAAATTTCATACAGCTACTTCAAATAGAAAGGTCTGCCAAAAAAATTGGTCAGAAGGTTTGGGACACCCCTCGTATACCTAGAAATGCATAATTACCAATGTGGAATGAATTACAACTAATATAAGTTAATAAAATAGCTACTCATCAAGTACTTACAATGGAGAACTCTTAACTCAATCATACAATTGATTTGTGGAGATACAAAATGTGCATTGGAGCAAAAGGAGCATCGTTGAGATTAATTATCAATTAAATTCATCTCATAAATTGTCATTTTAAGCAGGTGATTGTAATTTCCTTCTGTTCATAATTTGCCGATTCATCACATAGACCTATATTGCCCAGCTATCTAGTAAGTGCAATTGACAGAGATTGTCTGAAAAGGCATTTTCATACTGGTAGTACAAGCACATTGTTATTTATATAAGTGTCACACTTAATGATCACTGGTTTAGCCTGTATGGGTTTATATGAAGGCACTTGCATCTGAATGACATCATTTAGTTATTTAAGTCAATTCTAAGCAGATAGATTACCTTATTTTTAGTTAGATTCCTTTCTTCATATTATATGTATTACGTACTATTGCGACACGGAAACCGCAAACGTCTAATAGCGAATAGCTGCGATGTAGTACTTTCAATTTAGTGACACGTGAATGTAGCATGTATGGGATATCTAATTGTATTATTAAGATTGATTTATAGAATCGGGCAAGGTCCTGCTAGGAATGTCACATTAATAAGGCGCTTGGTTGTCCTAAGCTAACGCAGACAATTTCTAACCCATTCTTAATCTATAATTATTCACAATTGAATAAAGGACCTACAATCATTATAATCTATCTGATACGGAGGTTATGGCTAATTTTTGCTAATAATTGAGAAGCACTTTCATGGGTTCATTGTGACCATAAAAAAACAAAGAAGATATCAGAATAATACAATCACGCAATATTAAAACAGATATTTAAACAATACATGATACACTTTAAAATAAAACTTCCGCAAGGAATATGCCACGGTTATATGACAGGTTGATATAGTCTAGTTGTGCTTTTAAATGCTTGATTTTGCTTGGAAACACTAATTACACCAAAAGGAGGCATCATTCCAACCTTCCATATTCAAATTGTGTTGAAGTGTTGCCGGGCAATCGGTGGCCACATGACATTATAGGCAGACGATCATGTTCAAGTGAAGTGCAGCCCTCAGGCTGGGGAGATTTCCAGTGCTATCCAAGCCATCCAGAAATAGGGAAGTCAAGTTTTGTCCAATTGCATCAGTCATCTAACAGTCCTTATTACAGTTCTAACGGATCTACTTTTCAGGTGTATGAATCTGACAGTCCTTATTACAGTTGTAACGCATCTCCTTTTCAGGCGTATGAATCTCTCTCCTGGAACTCGCTCAGCGCCTTTAACGGATCTGTTTTCTTGTTCTTAGCACTCTTTCGTACTTTCGCTCGTAGTTCATCGGGGTTCTCCCTTCGTACGAGAGGTTTCTTCTCGGGCGCCTTCATCTTCCACATCACATGAGATATTTTTGCCATTGAATCATGGGGCTGGACACAATTTTTTGTGCTCACAACATGTGGATTTTAGCATGTTTATAAGATCCTCTAGGTTACTATTTTGTGACTGGAAGGTGTCTAAAGGCAGTTGGATTTACTAGAAACTATTTTTGAGTTTCTAAACCATCTCATATTGGAGTATTTTATCATTTTATATCATAAATTCGGTTCATTTTTGAACTACTGGAGCATAACCATTCATAAAAATCATTGGACCATGAGACTCCATTAATGATTGGTATGGCTCACTGGGTCATGGATTTGGACCTGATGCTTATAACACCATAGAAGTGAATGCTTGTGACACTTGGAGGTGTCATGGTGGATGTTTTGCTCTATTGACTTCCTGTTAATACTGTGGATTGTTTTGGAAATGATCTGAAAATTTGCTTTACTTGGAACTATGTCTGTGCATCAACGTTTTTCTCAGAGATTAAGAGCATCAGCCTCCCAGGAAACCACTATGGATAATGTTGAAGTGAATAGCGCTGATCTGGGTACTGAGTTGGATACTACCTCAATATTACATGACATTCCTGTTGAACCCAATGGAGATGGTGATGAAATATCCAGCAGTGATGACGAGAAAAGTGAGGCAAATGAGACAGCGGGTGAAGGTGAGATGAGTGAAGATGAAGGTGAAACGAATGATGAAGAAAAAGAGGCTTGTGAGATGAGTAACGAAGCTAAACAACCAAATGCTGATTCGCCTGTTGCTTTCATCAACATAATGAAGGAAGCTATGCAAGTGGTATTAGATGACTTTAAAACTGAGCTGAAAACTGAAATACAAGCAAGTCACAGTGATGTAAAATCTGAGCTTAAAGCTACTCATGACGATGCAATGAAAGATCTTAAGAGTGTTAAAAGTGACATTAAAGCAGCTCATGACGATGTTAGAGCAGTCAAAGTGCAGTTGCAGCAGCAAATTAACAGTCTCAAAGACTCAACTGAAGAGGCTCATAACAGAATTAAAGATCTGGAAAGTGAAAACACAGCCTTGAAAGCGCAAGTGAAAGATATGGAAAAGAACCAGGCACAACAAAAAACTTTCCAGCAAAAACAAATCAAAGAAAATAAGTGTATGCAAGCCAAATCGGTCTCACTCGAACTGTATCAACGAAGAGAGAATCTAATCTTTGAAGGTGTCCCTCAAGAGACAAATGAAAAATGTGAAGTAAAGCTGACAGATCTCTTTAGAGACTCTCTCAAGATAGATGACGCTGAAAACCTGAAGATAGCATATTGCTATAGATTCAGAACTCAGAACCGTATTCCTGCTCCGATAATGTGTCAATTTGCAGGCTATACTGATAGGCAACGTGTGTGGAATGCTCGTAGAGAATTGAAGGGAACCAAAATATTTATTAAGGAAGATTTTCCTGAGGAGATTCATCAGAAGAGAGCTGCCCTGTACCCAATTTTAAAGGCTGCCGTGAAGAACAAGAAAAAGGGAACTCTCCGAGCTGACAAACTCATTATTGAGTCAAAGGTGTATACTGCTGAGTCACTCCATGAATTACCTCCAGACCTGAATCCCGCTGAAATTGCTACAGTAAGGGCAAATAACGTGACAGCCTTCTTCACAGCTGCAAACCCGTTGTCCAATTTCTACCCCACTCCTTTTCTGTATATCGATGGCAGAAAGTACGAATCAGTGGAACAATTTTTCCAGTCAGAAAGAGCCCTGTTTGGCCAAAAACCAGATGTTGCAGCCCGCATCAAATTAGAAGGCAATCCGGCAAAGTGCAAAACTATGGGTGGTCAAGTGAAAGTTGCAGAAGATGAATGGCTACCAAGAGCCCGTGAAGTGATGTACCGTGCATGTAAGGCCAAATTTATCGCAGATCCTGTGGCCAGGCAGTACCTATTTGGGACCGGAAATACGAGACTTGCTGAAGCAGGTCCAGACACCATCTGGGGAACCGGTGCAAAATTAAATGATGACAATGTCTGTGATCTAGACAACTGCCCGGGAAAAAATGAACTTGGCAAAATCATGGAACTAATAAGGGAAGAACTCCTACAAGACTTCCCACAAAGCTAAAAAGGTATTATTATAAATTGTGTCAATTTGGAACTTTCTGTTACATGAATGATGAATTCTCTTAATTGTTGTAAATAATCAATCTCCAAACATGATCTGGTATTATTTAATTCCTCTATGCAAGTTTACTTGAATTTCTTCCTTGTATTGTGTTAAAAGGACACTGATCTTTGATTAATTTTAACTAAATGTTCTGATATAATATGACATGAATTTTCTCCCACTTTTTTATAAAGACTTAACTATGAGTATTTATTATTTATTATAGCTCAATTGCAAATCACTTCCTTGTAGCATGAAATGTAATTGCGTTTACTAGGTATTCTCAGCCAGTGGATATTCCCCTAGTCTAAAATTAGCCATCAGCTGACTTTGTTGACATTGGTGGCACATGCCATTGTTTTTCACTGTTTCAGTGACCTGTAACAATGTTTGAACTGACATACCTGATCAATTAAGTCAAGTGACCTAGACAGCTGTTTATGTCGTGTATTAAAAACAAGTTCAACCAAGTGGCCCACATATTATACTGAAACTCACATGAATTGAGCTTAACAATAAATTTGGTGCACCAAGGAAATGATTGATTAAATTACTTTAAAAAATTTCTAGGACCCATTCAAACTGAGTGATCTTGGAATATTGCATTCTGATGCTGTTCAATTTCAATATGTCAATGTATGTCTCCTGAATCTGATTGAATGTGTGGCTTGCGGTCTATAAAATGGATTTTTAAAGTTTGTTTAATTTTGATCATGTTTTCCGTTGCTCATGTTTGTGTGTCAACTGCCATGTACGCAATGTTATATTCTTTCACTGTTAATTATTAAACCCAGGGGACAGGGCCTATTCTGTGAAATGTATACCATGCCTGCCAAGATGCTTTGACTAACATTGTTTTATATGTACCAGCCTGATTTAATAATTAACTTCAAATGAACAAGCATCGAATTGAGAACATGCATTCTTTTTATGAAACTAATATCTTGAGATGATCAGCATAACTCTTGTTTGTCTTTAACAGTTGTGTGAGTTGTTTCAAAGTTTGTACTATATACATGTATATATATTACTTGACACACTTAATATCAGTCTGACACCGTGTCTCAGCTATGTGGTACTGATCTGAGTTGCTTAAATATTATGGTGATATAATGGGCACAAACCAGTGAGTTACATGTTTAAATACTATTTTATTTTAATTGATTTAAACTTTATTTAGTCAATTAATCTGTAAAACCTAGAACTGATATGCAATGCATGAAAACAAAAAGGTGTAGTAAGACCTGACTATATTGTCAATGAATTTTGTTTTTTTTTAATAACTTGATTGAAATGTCATTACATAATCACATGGAAGTTGAGGTCATTGACCTCCCATTGCTCCATCTGGTGGAAACTGTGTCTCACTGGCTCTCAAATCTATTGTATGATGTCTGGTACTGCTACAACCCTTCTTTAAAAGTTTGTGTAATCTTATAGCCAAAAAGAATGTTAAAAGTTAAAACAGGATCATATGTTTATGAATATTTACAAACTGATAGATATCGTACTTGTTACCACTTTGGACTTTCTGTTTATAAGTTGGTTCCTTATAGAATCAATGATGAAATTTACTGATATATATATTTATGATCATGTTGAAAGCTTACTGCTCAGAATTTTGTTTACATGTCATTGTATCTCATCTTTATGTTATTTACTCCTGAAAATTCTCTTATATTAAGTTATAGCTGCCTAAAAGTTGAAGTTTCCAATACCTGCAGTGGTTTAATGATATGTCATGTTATATCTATTTTTATTTGTTTAATTGTTTTTTTAACATGCTCTGATTATCCTTTTGTGTTTAACTGCTGCTTAATTTTGCCTAAAATGAAAGAACCTTGCATTGCACAGTCATCCTTGTGAATTAAGACTAATGGTGGTATCCGCATTATGCTTTAATATGGATTCTGAAATGTGTATGTATTAATTTTTGTTCTGACACAATGTCCCTGTATCATTGTTTGCATAAGTTGCTCAACTTGCTTTACTTTGCTCACTTCATTGTAAATGAGTGGACAATATTACCTATTATTTTTTCTCTATTAAATTAACAATTATATCGTACTATGCTATTTAGAAATGCAAACCCCACCCCCTCCCTCTCAATCGATTTTGTCTGCATCCCTTGCCCAGTGAGTCACCTATACTGATCGTTGAATATCAATCAACAACTTTTGCTTATTCATGTTTCACTTGTACTTCATCCTTTCCTTCACCCCCCTCATCTCAATGCGTCATCATTATTTCACATGGGTCAAAACTATGTTTCTGAAGCTCATCTCAAATGTCTATTGATCATGAATTGTTGTATAACCTAGAGAACAATGATAACTATTCGCTAAAGAATCTTCTTGAATTAAATGAAATTGAACAAGATGCTGAGCCGTCAGTATTACAACATTCTCCTTATGTTGATGAAGCTATGCTAAAAAAGACTTTAGATTCCAAAAAAGATGTATTAAAATGTTTCGGTTTAAATACACAAAGCTTAAATGCCAAAATAGACCAGTTACAAATCTACATTAATAGTCTAAAAGAAGAAAACTGTCAGTTTGAGGCCCTTTGTCTACAAGAAACATGGTTAGGCAATCAACATGATACGTCCATGCTGAAAATTGAAAATTATAATCTGATTCTCAAACCGTATAAATCCACCCGCCATGGCGGGCTAGCAATATACCTGAATGAATCTATTCAGTATGAAATTCTAGATATAGATGAAAGCCCAGCTAATATTTGGGAAGGCCTTTTCATAAAAATAACTTTAATGGACAATAGAAAACTAATACTTGGCAACATTTATAGACCACCTCGAGATACTATTGAAAATTACCAATGCTTCATTGATGAATTCGAAAAAGTTATCAAACAAATTGTGGGGATGTCATAATCTGTGGCGATTTCAACATTGATTTGCTTAAGTTTAATGAAAGAAACTCAGTAAATGATTTCCTTGAAAATATTCTGAGCAATGGACTTATACCAAAGATAACACTTCCCACTCGGTTAACAAGAACTAGTGGTACCCTGATTGATAATGCCCTTGTTAAATTATCAAGCAACTCTTCAAATACAACTAGTGGAATATGTGCAGTTGATATATCAGATCACTTCCCATACTTTGTCTGTTTTGATTACCTACAAAATAACAAGAAACAATCTAAATATGTTAAATGTTCTAAACATACCTTGAAAGACCTAAATAATTTCAAACAGTATTTAGACCAATCTGATATATCTCACCACCTTGAGAATGGTAATGAACAGGACGTAAATGTCAATTATCAAAAGTTTAATGAAATTTTAGTAAAGGGAATAAATCTGCACATGCCATCTAAGACTGTCAAGTACAATAAATACAATTACAAACATAAAGAAAATAATTGGATTACTCAAGGGATAATGAACTCTATGAAATTTAGAGACAAGCTATTTCGCAAGTTAAAAAAGACTCCCTCTAACTCTCCGCAATATGATACACTAAAGATTAATCTGAATACATATCGAAGGATATTGAAAAAAGCTATAAGGGCCGCCAAAAGAATCTACTACTCAGAACAATTCGCAAAATACAAAAGTGATCTCAAGAGCACATGGATGACAATTAAAGATATTATTGGCAAGAATAAGAACAAAAAGGATTTCCCTGATCATTTCATAGTTAACAATGTTAAGATAACAAACCACCAGACTATTGCCGACTCCTTCAATAAATTTTTTACTAGTATAGGGCCTGAACTAGCAAACCAAATTGAAACACCTGCTGGCAAAAACTTTACTGATTATCTTAAGAATCCATCAACAGTTGACTTTACTTTCCAACCTATAACTGAGGAAGATACGATAAAGGCCATAAATGAATTGCGAAATAAATCGAGTGTTGGTATTGATGGAATTTCAACAAATCTGCTGAAACAGCTTAAAACAGAATTATGTAAACCCATCACCTACCTGATTAACCAATCAATTAATGCTGGACATTTTCCAAGCGACTTGAAAATAGCTAAAGTTATCCCTATTTATAAAAAGAATGACAAACATACCTTGGATAACTACCGACCAATTTCTATTCTTCCAGCAATTTCGAAAGTATTTGAAAAAGTTATTCACAGACAAATGAATGAACACTTTATTGAGAACAAGCTTTACTATACAGGACAATATGGTTTCCGTGGCGGACATTCTACAGAGCTGGCAGCACTTGAATTAGTAGATCGAATAGTTTTCAATATGGACCAAGGGAAAACGCCTATCAATATCTTTATGGATCTGAGTAAGGCTTTTGACACCATTGACCACCAAATACTTATCCATAAACTGAAATACTACGGCCTCAAAGATAAATCACTTTCACTCTTGAATAGTTATCTTATTAATCGTAAACAGTATGTTGACATTGATGATAGTAAATCTAGTCTTCTTCCGATAACTACTGGGGTCCCGCAAGGATCTATCTTAGGTCCACTACTTTTTATAATTTATATAAATGATATTAGCTCGTCTTCCAACACTTTTAAATTCATCACCTATGCAGATGACACAACATTATTTGTTACGTTAGACTCTGTTCATCAGCAAAATTGTGATGATGTCAGCCAAGAAAATAAACTAAATTCTGAAATTACCAAAATAACAGAATAGTTAAACCTAAATAAATTATCTCTAAATGCAGATAAGACTAAATGTATGGTGTATCGAACTTACAATAAAACTGTACGGCCTCCTAAACTTCTGATAAACAATCAAATGATTGAATATGTTGAAAATTTTAACTTTCTAGGCATAATCATGGACAGTCAGTTAAACTGGAAAGTGCATATGGAAACTATTGGCAAGAAGATATCCAAGACAGTCGGCATTCTGAATAAACTGAAACATTTTCTCCCCATGTATACTCTTAAAACAATATATGATAGCCTGATAAATTCTTATCTTAACTATGGAATATTATGTTGGGGCTTCAAACTGAACAGGCTAGTTAAATTGCAAAAAAAAGCTGTCCGAATAATAGCTAACACTAAATATAATCAACATACTGATCCTATATTCAAGAAACTCAACATTCTGAAAGTTACAGATATTGTCTCAAGAAAGCTCTACAAATTTTTTTATAGGTACTCAAATAATACATTGCCATACTATTTTCTCAACAATACATACCTGAATCACCCGACTCATTCCCATCATACTCGCAATTCTACGTATGTTATTCCTAGGGTCATCCACAAATATGCTGAATATAATGTTAGATATCAGTTGCCCATTCTCCTTAATAATAATGAGAATAGCATCATCAACAAGGTAAATACTCACAGTGAATTCGGTTTCTCATTTTATGTCAAAAGGCATCTTATTAACTCTTACGAAGATAATTGTACTATTCCTAATTGTTATGTGTGTAATACATAACCCTTTGCCTATTATGTAGGTACTTATTTATTGTTATTGAATTATCACTCCCCCCCCCCATCTTAATGAGCTCGAAAGATATCCCATGTTTTTTTTTTTTTTTTTTTTTTTTTTTTTTTTTTTCATGTATTCACATCTTCATTCCATATTCCATCCATGCACTCATTCTCTGATTCACTCATCCATCTGCTACTCGTATATATATATTAATTCTTCTCAATTTCTCTATTTTGTGTTTTACTCCATCTGCGAACATCCTTAATATAGTGAAGTGACCAGTCTCATACATGCCTGCATGATGACAGAATTTAATAACCAAAAGGGGGCAGTACCGACAGCGTCACTTACGTGACTTAGATGCTGCCTCCTTGACCACAATCTGATGTATATATATATATGACATAATCAAAATAATTGTGTATAATTTTATTTGGTCAAATAAAACATTTCTCTCTCTCTCTCACAACAGGACTCTGCAATTGCAAAATTAAAAGCTATTTATCCCAGATGACTGTAAAAATTCAATAACTTATAATATATTGGAAAGCATCAAGAAAAAAATCTAAAGGTAATATAAGTACTTTGGAAGAGCAAAATTAACTCAATTGAGAATTTTAAAAATTTTCAATGATGATGTTTTACACCTTTGTCGTGTTTTACAAATGTTTCATTAAAATATATTTGCATATATGCAAATAACCAGTTAGAATGGAACTCTCAAATTAGTTGACATCAATACCGTCAAAAGAAGATATCAAAACGAACCAGACAGGAATGAACGAAATCGATAAAATCAATTAAATTCGAAACTTTAAATCTGGAAAACTTGTTTCAACTTGTTCAATGTTCACCTTCCAGCTACTACAGGCGGACTGGCCAATAACAGACACTTTTAGTCCTCTGTAACAAAAACCCTTCACCTGTTAGGTGAGATTAATTACCTTATTAAACACCGATTGAAGACTCTATTTAAAATATCCTTAGCTTCTTGTTTAAAATTGTTAGGCTTACTGAGCCACTCACAGTATCGACCAAGTTTGAAAATCTATATAAATAGAACTTACAGACACTACTGCCCTCTGGTATTTGGTGGAGGCAACGTAAGAAGCTTTCACAGCCAGGACGACAGCGTTCATCAAGTTCTTTCCGGCTTGGATGAGGGAGGTGGCACTGTCCAACTGGAAGAAGAAAAGAAAATTGTGAGGAGAATTGCTACGGAAGTTCAAAGAAAAGACAGATCAGAGTTCTCAGCTATGACAGGGTGTTTGCAGCTTTTTTGAAACCAAATTCCAGGCTTTTTCCAGGCTGAGTTTTCCAAAATTCCAGGCCAATTTGTTGATGAACTGACTTTTTTTTCTGAACTCGACATTTTTCCTTTGGTCCCATCATCGCTAAAAACTGCCAAAAATTTAGCAGTGGACTATTTGTATTTCCATACAAACTAAATTTCAGGCTTTTCCAGGCGTTTTTAAAATGCTGGTTTTCCCAAGCTGGACCCAGCGATTGGCAGCCTAACACGCTACCACTTGACCACCACTCCGCCTTGTGGCATTTAACAATGACGCAGGATTAAACAAGTATGTTTTATTCACAACATTTCCACTCACCCCTGAGACAATGAGCTCTCCGCTGATATTCTGCACATCCGCCTTGACCTTACTCGTGATGTTCAACTGGTGGCAATAGAGGGCGATCCGCTGAAGGTAGGCTAACAGGTCCTTCTTGGATGCGGAGTCGGGGCACTGCAAAGCAAAGATATCACGTTAAAGAAAAGAATAGGCACAAGTTTATTCTATCCTGAAGAAATATTCACGCTTATTTAAACATCATGCCATCAGCACAATCCATTTTATCATCATTCTTCTGCAATACTACTCGTCATGTGAAGTGAGCAATTCAAAAGACGCATGGATGGATTATTGGAGCCTTACCTCCTGTAACACTACAGAAAGAGGGCACAGCAATGAGGCAAAAATTCATATTCTGTCATTTTAACCAAATTATATAAATCAAATTGTTTCTACAACATTGAGAACAGAACTAATGGTCATGTAACATTCAATTGAGTGTCGAAAATTTATGTAACCACTTGTCTAACCTGGTCGGCAATTTCTCGGCAAAGTTTATCGAGCTGTGATCCGAGATCAGAAATCTTTTTAGCTGCGTTGATGACGTCCATGGTGCTCTTGAGGGGACCTCGACCTCTGTAATTAAGGGGAGGAAGATAAAGAAACAACGTATTTACAAGCTTGACCAATCGTGGTTGGTTGTCATCATGGTGATTGTTTTCCCATGTTATATAGGCCCATACAGTTATTTAATAAACCCTTAAATCAAACTCATGATATGAACTCAAAACTGGTTGCATAAATTGCTTAAACGATAACACAGTAACACGCAAGAACCATATCTTAAAACAATTCCTCCAACTATTTCATTTCTTGCGACAAAACATTTTTAATCTCTTTTCTATGAAGATCTTTCTCTCACCTTGTGAAGTCTGTCATCTCCATCATGATCATGCACATCTGTTTGGAGAGGACGATGATGTCATTTCCGCTGTCGTCCCATTTGGCGATTTCTCGGTCCAGTTTGACCTTCTCCAGTCGGAACTACTCCACCTGTCGGCAAAAGGAAGTAAGTAAGTCAATACCATGATCAAAATTGCAGTAGAATTGTAAAGAATGAATTCGCTTTTTACGACGAATGTACACTGAAAATTGCCCAAAAAAATTGGCAATGCTCCCCTGGTGTTCTAAGAAAGGATGCTATTCTGAAAGAGTAACACAGACGAAAGTCTGATAACTGTTGCAGACAGTAGGATCTATAACAATGTCAATACTCAGTGATCGTTAATATCTGAGAGGAAAGACAAAGAAGCATGACACCACAGGCTAGCATTCGCTTACTTACTATGACCACGCTGCCACCCACTGGCTATTATAACATTGCCACCAATATCACTCGAAACGGCATCAACCAAAATAAAGGAAAAAGAACATCACAGCACCTATGGATATAAATTAGTTTCTAAATATGTAGTATTAATTTCACCTGTTGCTGGATCTTGGCCCTCTCCTCCTCCGGCAACTGCCTCATCATCGCCCGGTCGCTCTTCTCTTCGTATAAGACGTCGTCTTGGTCCGTGATGTAACTCGCTGCAAAGAAGACAGATACTTGGTAAACCAATTGGTTTCTTGATGTCACTATTCAAAGACAATTCCAAGGCACACAATCCACTCACATTTGCTTCTTGTTTCATATTCGTCTTCGTAATATTCCAGCTCAGTGTCCGTTTCGATCTCCTCTGGAGCCTGCGACCAAAAATAACAGTAAGCTATTAAACTGAGATTAGAAGACATTGGGAGGATAACATGTGAAGTCCTACGTTCAGGATACAAGCGAAGTTCATTGAATATATCAGTCTTTTGGAACGTTTGTAAAAATAATAGATAGAATATATATGATGACAACTTTAAAGTATTAAATACACATTTATATATTATTCTATTCTGGGGTCTGTTTGAGTCATATAAATTGCAGATTACCCCAAAACCTACCCGTCCCATCAACACGGCTCTCCTGATCTCCCTAACTCCATCGTAGACCAGTCGAGAAGCATCAATGAACGCATTCTCATCCACGTCCTTTTTGGGGTTCGAATGCAATGCGCTGACAGCTCCCTCCACCTTCTCAGCGAAGTTGGGGACAACTGGAAAGGAAAGAAATAAAACAATTACAACTATTATAATATAGAATGTACTGCAAGAAATAAAAATATTATAACTAAGATAACATACAGCTGTGTCATTGCATGACTAAAGAATGGTTCAAGCCGGAGTAAGACCAAGAAACTGTACCACACCTGGCCATTTCTATTGTTATTGCTAAATAAAAAATTTCAGGAATTTTATTTCATGTAAAACTTCTGTTCTCCTTTTCACGGTTTGCTAATCAATCCCAAAAAATTATTATCAACTACACCTTACATCTTCACTTACAGAAAATGATAAAGAAACATATGTTTTGAAAGACCTCAACCTGTCAAGTTGAAGGTATCTGTTGTAAAAAAGAAACTCCTACATCCCGAATACCTTCCCAGGGTTACAGCTAAAAAAGAGCACTTCCACACTTCAACCTTGCACCTGACAATGCCTCGTATGCCAGGCTATGCCTTGTATCAATTGATGAATGGTTCCAAAAGCTTTAACAACTGCCCAGGGCTGTCCGGCTATACTATCCTCACTGATGCCTTCCATCTTGTAATTATTTTTTGAAACATCGACCTTGGTGCTGTACAGTTGTAGAGCTAACACAACTTCTATCACTTACAAACGACATGCCATACATTTAACCGTACTGACACATTGTACATCTAGTGTGTACTCAACACTCAGAGCCTAAGTTGTGGCATCAATCTCCTTGTCAATTTTTTTTTACTCCAATTTAGATTAAGCCCATTTCTTTCAACTATTTTCTTTCTCCCACATCAAATTAGTCTTGAAACGTTTACATTCCCTTCATCTTCCGGCATTAAGTGATGATTTTTCAGGGGATGGAAGGCATAAGGAGTTCTTGACATCTCAGTGTAAAGTTTTAATCTAAATTTTCCATGCCTTTTGACAATTATGCGCTCTTCCACGACTGAATTGTTTTTCCATGACTGTAGGTAGCCTGCATCTACAGATTTTACATTTCTTTTTACTTTTTTCTTGATCAAACTCACCCTGGTCCCTCAATACGAGCACGGCCTCCATGACTCTCTCCGTGTACACTCCAGGCTCATAGTTGTCCATCTCGGCACTGACCACGTTGACCACCCTGGCTGACCGCCCTCTGATTGCTCCTGCCGTGCGGTCCAACATGTCTGCATCTCGCTCTTGTAAGGCAAGGACGCACTTGTTGACGTCTTCTAGGATATGGCCCTCTGCAACAGTTAAAATTAAATCTTAACATGTATATAAATGATATATTTGTATGTAGCACAAGTAAGGCAGTCACAGACTGAAAATGGCCTAAAAAACCAAGATAGCCACAAATTTATAAGTAATTTTCATATTTTCTTTGAAATAATATAGCACTATAGGCCTATACATCTACAATAACATCTCAAGTATCTTGTTATTTTGCTTTCACCACATGAAACTTCAAATATGTAGAAATGTAGGTTCTGAAAATTTTCTTTTTGAAGTCTAATAACTCATATTTCATATAACTTAATATGTCCTTAGCAGTTTGAGGAATTCAATTTGAGAAGCAGAGTAGTTCATATTCATATCACGATCATTCTCACTTTGATCTAATGGATTATTAAGAAAAATTGTTCAGTTCAAAGCATGAATTCTATTACACACTGCTTCTGGGCCAAAAATATGGTTCATCATATGTTCAACAAAAATATGCAAAGACTATGTTGTAACAAGGTCGAAGTTACAAATTCATACTCTTGCAGAAAAAATCAATTAAGTGACCTATTTTATCAAACAGTCTGACATGCAATCTTGAACATTATAAAAGCTTTATCTTTCTTTACAAAAATAGAAAATAACTTGGTAGCAGGAATGTCATAATGTTGCAAATTTTATGTCCTTTTTGTAACAGAATTCCTAACCAAAAAGAATGTCTCCCTGAAATATTTATCTCTTTCTAATTGCGCTGCAAGATACATTGTCATTAACGACTCCTGATTAAGCCACAGCCACCAAGGCTACTAGGTGTCTATCACATACTGAGTACCACTCAAAAGGATGTTAGTGGACCTAATTGTTTTGTTTTAAGACCTACTAAATCCAGGACACCCACCTGACATGGCCAGGAAGTCATCAATCGTCGTGATGTCATCAACGGCTTCTGTCAAGAGGCGAACCTGACGTTCCCACGCCTCCTTAAAAACGTCCATGTTGTCTTGAGCCACCTTGGATTTCGGTCGCGCAGCTAGGATGCGAGCAGCATTGATTACCTGGGTGGAGCATTGGAAATTTTCGTTATGAATAAGAAACAGCGGCAGCAATTATGAGTTCAGGAAAGACAAGAAGATGGAAAGACAAACCTGTGGGCACATGGACTCAATCTGGGCGGCGGCCATTCTCACGTACTTCACTCCTTCCTCGTTGTTGGACATGGAACTGGCCAAGTTAGCAACCTGGAAGGTCAAAGAGGTCAAGTTAAATTAGGTCAAGTTAAATTTTTAATTAGGTCAATTGAATTAGGTCAAGATAAATCAGAAGTTCAAGGTGTCATCTAAGAGGGGGATGAATTTTATCATCATTTGCAGGCCTGTATCATTGCATATTTTCTTTAAAATGCTATTTTTAAACACAGTGGTATCTAATGGCCGAAATTTGATTCAAACGAGGTCAAATATGGAGCTCGGTAAGCACCTATGTAGTTAATCAGACAGGACAGGTCGTTTCGCCTTTACCATCAAATGAACACAACTGCCAAGGCCGGGGACCATAACAAGTTTCAACAAAGTCGAAATGATTAATGACTTCTTTCGAAAAGGACCTAAATTAGTCAGTCAAAGATTAGCAATCTTAGTCAAGGCCAAAATCACCAAAGTAACTGTAAAGTTGAGAGTGAGGTCACGACTAGTTCTTTAAGCTTTAACTAGGTCAAGGGAGGTCATGGAAGGTCAAAAGAAGCATCAAAGAACGACCACTGGACATCAGCAGATCAAGAAGGAGCCTCTAGGAGATGCAATTAGCCTCGGACTGAGTCGGACAAGAAAGGAGAAAGATTCTCCATTGATGTATGACCTGCCTTCCAACCATCCATTAGAAGAGTCACCGGTCTCACCACTCAGCTCCTGGCCTACTAGTTGAAAGTTAGTGAAGACATTCCTTGTTACTGTTGCATTCTTTGCAGGCTCTTTACTACTAACTTTTGGGTGGTGTATTAGAGGAGTGCTCACAACTTCCGGTGTTAAATCAGAGATATTTCAGTTCAGTGTGAAATGTACTTAGTCTGACTTATTTTTACACACCATAAATGATGACTTCGTGAAATTATGCTGTAATTGCTTTTTGTCAAAAAATAACACTGCAGACAATCATTCACAATGCATCAGATTGGCCATTTAAGTTTTACCGTGAGTTTATACAGCTCTCCTACCGATCAATTCAGATATTCAAATCATTCACCAAATTCTGATATATTCATGAATAACAACATTCATACTTCATCTTTCCAAACATTAGGATGTTTCAGTGAGTTTTTGCAGTGATTAAATCTCCAAAACAAGATGTAGTTTCAGTATTAGAAATTACCCAAAACTTGTACAAATTAATCTGCATACGTACCTCAACGAGCTTGTTGGCGTGATCAGTGAAGACCTGAGCATATTCCTCCACCTCCTTCTCATTTCCAGCTTTCGCAGCTTCGATGAGGACGAGTAGCGGCATGTTGGTCTCCATGAACGTGTCTGACACGTGGTCCACAACAGCCCTCCTCAACTGGCGTCGCAGGTCTCTCGTCTTCCTGCTCATGTTCTCGATCGCTTTGTCCAACTCCTCGCTAGGCTCCTTGCGACCCATCTGCAATCAAATTTAAGTGTATAACAATTACACATTCAAATCGCAACTTCATATCAAGTTTAAATTTGCATTACGCTTTGCAGTTCTGTAAAAGTGAAATCTATGTTTTAATTTATCGGTTTTAATGATATGAAAGCTTTGAACATATTCATTTTGAAATTCATCATGCACATGAAGACATTTGCTGGTGAATAAACAAAATGCAGTCCACCAGATACATAATCATTATGTTATCATATCATCTCACTTGGTTATTTCACACAATCTTCCAAACATGCTCTTTTAAAAACATCATCATGTTGATAATCATTCCTTGTACAAAAAACGTAATCATTTCAAATCAATCACGGAAATCTGTATCTTAACCATTGCGATATCACAGCCTGCAATCAACCAGAGCCCTTCATTTCATCACAAATGTCAGTCACCCCAATACCCAGCAATAGATCCAACAGGTTCATCAATCGAGGTAGCAGCATGCAACTGAATCATTCATTACTGAGGAAACTGATTGCCAATCCATAGGGTACGATACCACAGGAGATATTACGATAATTGAGTTAATACGCTCTTGAGTGATCTATCAGAACGCAAACAGGATTGGGATGTGGATACCTATCATTAGCACATGGTCACAAGGAGAAAAGTTTGATGGATTATATAACAAATCGAATTGGAGTAATGAAATGTTGTCTTTCCAAAAATCAGACACAGCGCAATATGAGTGTGAAAAAATCCAAGAAAAGTGTAGAATCATTACTTTCTTAAAATTATGTCGAGAATAAGGCTTTTGAATACCTTTGTCTCGCAATTTCACCTTCACAAGCATTGCCAAGAAAATAGCTCTTCTGAATCAAAATATCAAAAGCATGCAAAATGTGTAAACTGCTTATTGACAAACAATTAAAGTCATGAACAGATGATCTTCAATTATCTTGAAGTAACCTCAATTACCTAATTTACGCTTGATCATGATTTATAGCATGATTATGAATATTTCCCCATCATTACAGCATAATAACCACCTATGCCTGTACTTTCCTTCCTCGGCAAGTTGGTTTTCCCCGGTTTCCCCATGCACACCATTGTTGGCATAGAAATATATAGAACGGACATGAGGCTATATGAAGCCACCTCAAGATTAGGTCACAAATCCGCCATATTGGAATTGCCCTGGGACAAGACGTCACAATAGACTAATTATGATGTGACGTCATGCTATTGTTACAAGTGACATCACTGTTATTGGTGACGTCACGGTACCATTTTGTCAGGATACAGGGCAGTTCCAAGATGGTGGATATTTGGTTGCTTCATCTGCCAGAGCCTCATGTCCGTTCTATGTATTTCTATGGTTGTTGGAATTTCCCATGGGTGCAATCCCCAAACATGTAGCATTGCAGCAGCTAGTGAATGATGCACAGAGTACCCAGGGGAGCGTACTTCATCCCATAGTTATTTCCCACACAATATGCAAAGGCTCACAGCAGCCTGCCCAACCAGTGTCCCGGGTGCCATGCAAAGGGCACATCATTTACTGTGAAGGTCAGAATATGAAAAGGCAAAAACCATTCAGGACATCCAAACAGTCTTCTCTATACATCTCAAAGAGCAAATTTTTTCCGACAATGAATCTATACCACGGTACATGTACATTTTGTACTACAGCGACATTTGCCATATTCATAGTTTCATTTCGCATGAGTAGAACACATCTTCCACCAAATTCTCATTTTAAGATTCTATCAAAAATGACAAATATTAATTATCAAAATATGAGGTAACGATTCAGTGCATATCAAAACACCTGCATAACTCTTTTTTTGCGATGTGTCTTGTTATGTCATCCTGTATCAAATTCTCATATCGAATTGATTCAAACATTAATTAAAAACCAATTTTATAATTGAAACGGCAGAACATATTCCAGAAATCCAAACCAAACTACTTTTAAAACTTTCTCAAATTATCATAGTAAACACAATATATATACATTTTACTCCTGAGTGTATTCAAAAAATCTGTATACCAACACTTCACTTCACTATAACTCAACACTCAAAGTCAGCACAAGTCTGAACTACGAGTGAGCCAACACAGAATTTAATTTATATCCAGACAGTCTAGTCTACATTCTAGTCAATCATCCTATGATCTGGTCCACTAATATCATGAATATGCTGTATTAAACAGCGTTCAAAGTCACATTGATTTCCAAATGCTCCATAGACATAAAATACACATATCCTTCATTTCCGAACAACAACATGATTGTATATTTTACAGCAGCGCCCACAAAAATTGTATCTGCAAACGGGATTAATTCAGTCCACAGGATTTGTCTGTGTGTGCCATATTTGAACTGCAATTTCATAGAATTTGTCTAGATTTAATGGCATTGTTCCTTCAAAACAATTCTGTTGCCAAAAAAAAACTGGAAAATCAAAGTGGATGACAGAAGCCACACAATGTGAATGGGAAGTAAAAATGCGAAAAGCCAAATCAAAGAAGACAAAGGAAGAACATGATTCTCCATTTAAGCGATTGCTTGTACAGATACTGTAAAAACAGAATAAAAATAAGAAAATAAGAAGCATCTAATAATAGACATTGTGGTGTGTAATTACAGAATTACATTCAGTAAGGGCCTCTAAAGGGTCTGTAAATAGATAAATTAGAATAGAAACATGCAGAGTAATTAGAGATGGGGCAAGAGATACAAAAGAGAAATAACGGAGATAAAAAGAAAAGAAGGAAAAACAATGGACACACAATAGGGATATATAGTAGATAAAGAGATGATATATTCAGGAGATAAAAGAGATATGAGAACCAACACTGAAGTGAGATAAAAAACCAAGTTAACACTATTTATGACCATACATATCAGTTGGTTTTGATAGATTTTTAATTAACCCATTTTTCAAAGAAAACTTACTGAGAACAAAGGATATTGCAAATACAAAGAAAAAGAAGCTGACATTTTGAAAAGAAAGTGAGGGATGATGTTTTAGATGCTGACAGAATTAAGTAGACATGCCATTGTGTAGAAAAATTAATAATTAATTGCAACAAATAACGCCATCATTCCTAAACATTATCAAGAACATAATTTATCAAAATAAATGCCACAAAAGATCCTTCTTAATGCCTTTATTATCTGTCATGTCCTAATTAATAACTAAAATTTGAAGAATCTAAGAAAGCTGAGTGTAGCACTTAAAGACAACATGATCTTCTTGTAAGCTCTGAGAATTAGAAACAATATTGATGACTTTGTGATAAATAAGCTGAAACATGATTCCTTTAAAAGGCTTGGAGATGAGCGGAAGTGGCAATGCAACATTATACATGCAAACTTTTAAAAGAAGATTATTTATGGGTGATTACAATGATTACAAAAATGTTTGTAAAATATGATCAAGCATGAAAGAAAGACTTGGTGCATGGTGAGAGTCTGAAATATTTAGTAACTCATATGCCAAGAATAAATTATTTCAGCTTGTTCAGAAGGACCTTTAAAAGCACTGTTGAAACAGTTTAAGATCAGATAGATTATAACATAGATCAGAAAGATAGGATACAATTAGAAAGTTAAATAAACTGACAGAGGAGGCCAGACATTATAGGCAATGGATCTATTTGAAAAATAAGACAACAACCAGATAGACCTTAATGAGCAAGTGCAGCCCTCTTGTATACACTTTTACCACTCTCAATCATACCATGTCACAGTATATTGTCACCCACTTGTAACTTGTGAATGGGGACAGACCTTTAACCATCCGTGATGTCTATAAATAGGAAGGGGCTTTACTCCGATCATGGCAGCTTCCAGGAGAGACAGAAGGATCCAAACCCCATCACGATCAATCAAGAGATGCAGAGAGGAGAGAAGAGAGCATCCTCATCACTTAAGGCAGGTTGCTGAGGCAGGGAGACAGAGCAGGTGATGGCAGTTAGCACTAGTGAACATGCTGTCGAGACAATGTCATAATGAACTCTGAAAAACATATCGATCTTATGGTAATGCACCAATGACAATGATTACAATGATGATGATTGCTACTGATGCAGCAACTCGCAGACAAACTAATCTGTGACTAATTGTGAATTTGTAGTGATCTGAACACACAAGTGAAGACGTATTATATCTTCTGGATTTTTACAAGCACCTAACCTCTTTTAGTCTCAGGCAACAGTGAATTTCGTTTAATTATTCAAGCGCTGCAATCATAGTTTATGATTCAGTGAATAGTACATTGCGCAAGTTGAATAAAATTCAACGGAAGTGAATGCTTCATGAAGCTCATAAACTCTTCTGCAGCAAGCAGTCACAGCACCACAGTACTTGCTTGATGCGCAACAAAAGCTAACGCTTCATGGTGCTCCTTCTCTTGCAGGACTGTGACAGGGAGTCAGGGACTACCCACAGCATACCACAAGACATCACAACCCAAGCATGATGCTAGCATGATGCTAGCATGATGCTAGCATCATGCTAGCATGATGCTAGCATCATGCTAGCATCATGCTAGCATCACCCTGAGCACAGCCCATTGATGCATTATTGATGCAATGAGGGATAGTGGAGGTCCCTTGGTGACACCCATCTGGAGACACAGGACCATCCTGAGACCATCCTCAGACCATCCTCAGACCTTCCAACACAAGTTACCAGTCACTCGCCTCCCCTGAGTCGATTCCGCGTCGATTTGCTCCCCGTTGGGTCTCGTAAAAGGTTGCAGTCGGCTATGGAGGGTGACCAGGGTGCAGTAGTTGGGTGTTGTGAACTTGTGACAGTTATCCCACTAGTGCGGCCCCTGTTACTCATGCCAGGGTCTTAGCGAGTCAGCTGCTTCAACAGATAGCACTACATACACAAAAGCAGTAACGACTCCGAAATTAATCACCCAATTGCCATTGAGGTGGTACTAGTACCAGTACGGTAGCATCTTAGCAGCTAGGCGGTCGCTAGGGTGAAACAGTAATAACTTGCAAATTGAGACACTGCAACGACCCCAAAACGTGACTCCTGGCGGGTGGTGATAGTTCACCGCATATCGCACAACTTGTGATGGCCCCTCCACCCTCCCAAGACATCAAGCACAAGCACTAAGGACTTTACAGCAGGAAGTGCCACTCTAGATTGCCAGAATCCAATATGGCTGCCACCAATGGAAATGGTGCATCAAGAATATGGCAACATCAACTATGTTCAGGAGATTTCAGTTTGGTATGGTTTACATGAGGTGCTCTAACGGTTTAACACTCCCAGAGATTTCCAAATTCAAAATGAAAAGTTCACATTTTGTGATGGCCACGAAGTTTCCATTTATGGTAGTTTTCTGCTTGACATAGCCTAATTGGCCAACAAGGAAGACTGGTTCCAAAATAACAAGAAGACAGGTGCAGTACTTGTTAGCCGGTGAATGCAAGACAAAGAGGACATCAACATACGAAAAAGGCAACTAATCAGGTGGTACTGAAGCGACATTGACAGGAGAGTTGTATGCAACTGCTGCAATGCAGGGTTTTGAGGCTTAATAACTCCACATATGTTGTAGGAAGCTAACCCCATAGCATCAGCATATGGTGACAGGATAGGGCTCCGTATGCAGCTGCTCTGTTGCAGTACTCGTTAACCGCAGCAAGGTTGTGTACTAATATGCGGACAAGACAAGCTCATAAATAAAGGACATCGACTGAGGATGCAGAACAAGAGGATGCAGAGCAAGAGGATGCAGAACTTGCGGATACAGCACGCCCAAGCGATAAATCAGGATGCCGAATCGCAAGCTTACTCAGTGTTACAAGCTGCAAACTATTCACCATTGAATCACTAAGCAGTGCATAAATCAAGGCTTGTAAATCAAGGCTAGTAAATCAAGGTTTGCAGATAGCGGGTCGTCGGTACATGAGAAAGGTTGTCAAGTCAAAAACAACAACAAAGACAGTTTTGGCAACCACGTTGTCAAATCCATGCACTCTAGCCACAATTTCTCAACAAACCAAAACAATGAATTCTGTCAACAACAAACACGACTAAACAGCCAACAAGAAAGTGTTGACGGGACTTAAACAACGGACATGTGAACAGCGGCAAAGGAATGTCCGCAAGAAAAAGTCCACAATAAAAAGTTGTTGACAATAAAAAGTGAAGAGGGAAGGAGGCAATGCAATCAGAGACAAGAGGGCAAAAAGAACCCACAAGAACCAATCAGCATTTCCCCTGCAACAAAACGTACCAATACAATTAGTCCGAGTACCTCCGCCTGCTTTACGACTTCGGCAGGTTTTTATTCAATACTTTCCAGAAGCTGCAGGAAGCAGTTCGAGTGCCATGTATTAAGACTTCTATAGCAGAATCGTGCTGAATTTGAGACAATGCGAACATTTTCTAAATTATCCCTAAAACCATTAATTTTACTGCTTATGCCATAGGCATCTCGTCATTGCAGTAAAAAAGAAACAAGCCAAATATGCATTGTGTGTTATTTTTTCAAATAGCTATTATTTAGTTTGTCAACCAAAATCTTTGATAACTTACAATGTGTCTCTTTTTATTATCTCAATTCAAAGCATAACAATCAAAGACAAGTGTTCGCCAAGTGCTAAACAGTCGGATCTTCGACCAGAGGCTCAATGCAATTCCTCGTACGCGGAAACACACAGGATGAATTTAATTTAATTTAATTTAATTTATTATTTCTTATACGCATTACATATAACATCTCAATGCGTGTACAACATGAATTAACACATGGTGAACAGACAATAAATAATTTAGATAAAAATACCAACAATAAAACCCTGAGATAAAAACTACTGACTTAGATGAGAAAAAGGTATCACAGCAAATTATATAAAAACAGTATCACAGCAATATCACATCAACCGTAGTATGACACAAATAAGTGAGTCTTTAATTTAGATTTAAAGTTCTCAAATTCTGACACATTTCTCAATTCTGATGGTAACTTATTCCAAAGAGCAGGAGCTCTAATGGAAAATGCCTTCTCCCCGTAAGTTTTTGTTTTCGGGGGTTGAGGTCTTTTCAATGTAATTGAATTGTCACTTCTCAGACTCATGTATGATCTCGTATTTACAATTATCAGATCTTTCAAATACAAAGGTGCTGTTGCAGAGTGGATACATTTAAAAACTGTACATAATATTTTAAAATCAACTCTAAGTTTAACTGGTAGCCAGTGAAGACTACGTAAGATTGGCGTAATTCTCTCTCTTCGACCGACTTTACATACAATTCTGGCCGCCGCATTTTGAATGGCTTGAAGTTTCTTGAATTGAAAATCATGAATTCCAGACAATAATGCATTGCAATAATCTAACCTGCACGATACAAATGCATGAATGAGTCTCTCTGTACTGACACGATCTAACAAGTGTCTAATTTTACTTATACGCCACAATGAATAAGAGGCATTTTTACAAATGTTAGCAATATGTTTATCCATTGTTCCTTCACAATCAAAGTAAACACCTAAATTACGCACTACAGAGGCAGCAGTAATGACAGTATCTCCTACTCTAACTCGTTTCACATCATTTTCCGATTGAGTACGACAAAATTTTGACGAAAAACAGATAAACTCACTCTTACTATCATTCAATGCAAGAAAATTAATTTTCATCCATTGTCTAATTTCATCAATACAATTTTCCATGTTAATTCTACTATCCGCATTGTTACACGTAATATAAATCTGAGTGTCATCTGCAAAGATAACAGTTTTGCAGCCATGGCTAACAATGATGTCTTCTAAAGGTGTAACATAAAGTGAAAATAAAATTGGTCCTAAGACCGAACCTTGGGGTACCCCAAATTTTAATGGTCGCTCATTTGACACCATCGACCCCAGTGAAATCTTTTGAGTTCTACCGCATAGAAAAGCCTCAATCCAATTGATCACATTTCCACGAATATGAAATCTTGATCTAAGTCTTTTCAAAAGGATATTGTGGTCGATGGTGTCAAATGCAGCTGACAGATCTAGCAGTATTAAAAATACATCTTTCCTGTTGTCCAGGGCCAGCATAATATCATTATGAACTTTTAGCAAAGCTGTTTCGGTTCCATGACCTTGTCTGTAGGCTGACTGAAATCTACCATACAATGAGTTTTTACTCAAATATTCATTTAATTGAACAAATGCACATCTCTCTAAAAATTTATCCAAGAAAGAACAGTTGGACACAGGACGATAATTCTTCAACTCATTTCTTTCAAGATCATGCTTCTTTATAAGCGGTCTCACCACAGCACTTTTACAGTTGTCTGGAAACATACCTGAGCTAAATGACTTGTTATTATCGTTTTCATAGCTATGTGTTTTTTTGAAAACTTTGTTTTGCAGCAAAACCGTGACCTCATCAGGTATCTGCGAATGTGATTGGTTTAATCTTCAATCTGTGACACTCAGTTTAAAGTTTGACATCATGGTTAAAGACAAAGGAATTCAAAACTGCCAGGCTATATTATTATTTTTGTACAACCGCGACAAACTTCTGTCCAGGCTGAGTATTACACCTCTCTGTTTCAATGTTTTCCAAACAAAGTCTGTTTTTATCGGTTTTCATCATACACTAGTTATCACAATTTCAAATAATTTGTTGTCAGACAATGTACACTGCAGGCCAGAATGTTTGTAAATAGTATGTTTCTTGTCTTTGGATAAGGTGCTACACAAATTTGCTTTTGGGTGCAAGGTTTCTTATCTGATAAGAAGAAAATATGTGAAAATAGACAGAGGGATTATATGGGGTAGTTTCTACAGTGTATATGAATTGCATTCATTTTCCTTTGTTGCCTTTCAAAAATGCTTCTGGCTCCAAGCAAGTGGGCATACATATTGATGAAATAGCAATTGCCAATGCTGACTTACTGTGACACCTCCCAATTTTTTGAGAGCAACGTTTGAAACATAACCATATTTTCACAAATTTATCTTCAATAAGCCACATCATTTCGAAATACCATTTTGTACAACACTAACGCAATGGTGACCACCTTATGCTTTCCAAACTTTTGCCTAACTCTCCTTTGAGAATAAGTAGTCTGTTTGCTTCAGTTACAGTTCAATGAAGCATTCATCAACCAGTGTAGGTATCAAAGCCAAACATTTGAAACAAGCTGAACATACATAATCCATGTGTGAATGCATTTGGGCAGTTACTTGAAATATGTACTTGTAATATACAAAGTTATGCAACTAAATCTGTGACATCACAGTTTTGGTATAAAGCGCAGTGCAAACTGGAAAAACATGTATCAATGAAAACGATAATAACAATAGATGTAAGTACAGGAGCCCACAAATCAATACTATCTTTAACAATACTAGTTGGGGCTGGATCTAATGAGCACGATTTTGAATTCATACTGCTAACAAGTTTGGTGACTCTATCAACTGTCATCAGTTCAAACGAATCAAACACAATTTCAGATGGTAAGAAATTTTCTTCAAACACTGGTACATTTTCATTTTCATTCATTACGTCAAGATTTGATCGAATTTTAGAGATCTTGTCTACAAAAAAGTTCGCAAACAATTCTGGTAATACTGAAATTTCACAGTCTGGCAAAGTATTTGCCATAAGTTTCTTGTTTCCTGAGATTTCATCAACAATTCTAAACAAGGTTTTATGGTCACTTGAATCAACAATTTTTGAACGATAGAATTCAGACTTTGCATTGTTCAAATTCACATTATACAGAGTCCTAGCTTGGACAAACAAGTATCTATCCACACACAGTCTAGATTTTAACCATTTGCGTTCCAATGATCGTAAGAGCTTCCGTTCTTGCAGGAGTTCCGATGTAAACCATTGAGGTCTAGATTTTTGTACCATGGTCTTCGTCTTTAGAGGTGCTAATTTGTCTATTGCGGATTCAACAGTCTGATGGTATCGACATGTCATTTCATTCAGATCACATTCACCTGAGTCGTCATAATGATGAAACGTAGGTTCAAGCAAGTCACGTAGCTTGCTCACATCGAGGTCTTTCAGATTGCGATGTTGTTTGGTGACCTTTGTCACTGAGGATTTTTTCGTACTTGTTGTCACATGGACAGCCGCATGGTCTGATGGTAAGCTGTGGTCAGTGGCAAGCGCTACCACACACGAATCATCCTCACGAGTGAGTATTAAATCTAACGTGTGTCCTCTGTCATGGGTGAAACTGTTCACATGATTTATCAGCCCAAACGAACTGATCAAATCCATGAACCTCTGGGAATCACGATCTTTGATGATGTCAACATGAATATTAAAGTCACCGCAGATGATACGGTGACCAGGAGATGTCACAGCCGTTTCTAGTAGTTCCGTAAATTCTTCCAAAAAGTCAGAAACACTCTAGGTATTTGTAAGAGATTTTGGGGGTCTATAAACAGCAAGCAGTCGATATTGATCAGATTTCTGCTTGTCCAAGATGGTCATATCAAGAACTTCAAAAGTCCTGAAGGAAGATGTTACATTTTCCGTGATTTTCAAGTTGGAATTAGCAATCACACTGATTCCCCCTCCCTTTCTGTTGTTGGCTCTGGGTTGATGTAACAATCTGTAACCATTTATGAGAGAGTTAAGTTTTGCATTGACATACAACTTTTTATCATCTTCAATCCACGATTCTGTCAAAACAAAAACATCAATTTTGTTGTGGTGCACAGAGTCACAAATTGAGGTCATCTTGTTAAGCATTGAGCGTGCATTCCAAAGAGATATATTAAGATAACCTTTGAGTTGGTATTCCGACAGCCTCTTGACTGATATTAAGCATGGTTCACTCACATGATCTTGTTTGTTTTGGTCTGTCAGATTTGACAGGTCGTCATTGTCAAAAACATTCACCACAGTAGCAATCTTGTGAGTCATATTCCTGCCGGCACGATAACCTCTGTGTTTTCTTCTTGTCTTTTTCATGATGTAATTTAAGTTCATTTTCTGAATTTCCTGCTTAATTTTGATAACTTCATTCTTGGGCCGATTCATAACAAGCAGCTGAATGCAAAGTGGGGGATGACAAGCTGAGATCTGAGCAACTCACAAAGACATCATCATGGTCAAGGGCAGAATGATGTAGCAGTTGGAAGATGAAAGGGAGGGTGGATGGATCTGGATGGATACAGAGTCCGCGAAAAGTGCCAGTTTGCCGGTCAAAACGGCAAAATAGCGTGTGGCCGGCAAGAATAGAGTGGTTACCTGCCCAAATGTCCGATGGTTGTATTGGAGAGTCAGTGAGCTGACAGGTATCAATGCAATCAATGCAGGCCTTTGAAACCCCAGTGCAATTATCAATGAATCAAATTGGAGTCAGCACAGAGCCCCTGTCCCCTGAGGTGTCAAATGGATTGCAATTAAACAAAACAAAGAGCCATACCTCAGCCAATTGCAATTGGGATACTCAGTATCTGCTGGTATGTATCTATACAAGTTTTGGGGCCCTGCAAGGAAGCAGTAGTATGCCATGTCAGTGATGTTTAATAGCAGGGGACATTCTTCTTCTCCTTATTTAGTATATTCCTCCTCTCTTTCAGGAGAACCATACCAGAGGCAGGTGTTAAGTCACATTTACTATACCGTTCCCTCTCACCCCAGTTTTAGTAGAGTACTATATTTGTTAGTGCTATAATTGTTAGAGCTACCACGCTTGTTAATTTGGTTTCATAAGAGTAGGGGACTGGCTACCCTATTTTCTACTACCTACACCTTCAACAGTGATTGTTTTTATGATATATTAATTTTAGTTTAATTTTGATCTTGTGTAAGCTGCAGTCTAGCAAGGTGGGCATGTAGGGTTTTCTGCGAAACCAGTGAATTGCACACAAATACACAAATGCTTATTTGAGATCGATTCTAAATAAATCTACCTGGTCAAGCAATGGCAACAAAATATGTTAAAAACGTTTTGTGTGATATATAAATATCCAGGAGCCTTAACACATATATGTTCTATTTGGGTTTGGGGTAACTTCATGTTTTTGGGCGCTAACTCCAGATCACAGATTGAAATTACTAAAATTGGAATTTCGGGCAGATAAGATTTCATTCGGGCAGGTAAAATTCAGAATCTACCTGCCCGCATGACCTGTGGGTCAAAATCACTTTTCGCGGACTCTGGATGGATAGGAGCAGGATTGGAATACTCAAATGCAAATGGATGAATAGGAGTTAACATGGATGGCCTAGAGTCATTGTGAATAAGAAGGGCACCAAATCTCAAATACCAAAGTGCATCACAAGATAACAGAACACCGGATGAATTCTTTTCTTACCACCTATATACATTTGAAGAAATTAGTCTCACTTTTGGTTGTTGATAAAGGAAACAAATGTAGTTTTCATTGTTAAAAACTTCCATTAATTTCTTCAGATTCTTCCCCTTATGCAGGAAGACACACTACAAAATTCCCACTTCAACATAAATCATCTCTTGTGTGTTGTAAGAACCATCGGTCAAATTGACCGTGGCCACCAGATACTTTCGGATAATAGTAACTGCCTTCAGGGCATGGTTGGCTTCGGCTGAAGTCGGATGTAACTTATTGTCAAATCTGGCATGAATGATTAACCGCAAGTGTGTACAATCTAACATAGCAGCAGACCGAGACTGAGGCCAAAGTCCAGCGGAAAATAAGAAGAGAAAAACTACAACAGAAAAACAAGAGGACTCTGTCGTCTGCATATTAGCCAATACATACATTTACACCAAAAAATTCGGAGGCATAGACTTCTCTGAATTAATTGATGCTCAGAATAAAAAAGTCCATCATTATTTGCATAACCCTTCACATTCCCAGACAAATCTATAGCATTAAGGGAGAAAAAGCCGGGCCATGTGCAGTATCCAGTATCAATCCCAGTTAAAGTGCAAGGTCATTGCATGATGATGCATGCCCACAGCACTGAACAAATAATGAATAGGCGTGCATTTTCTTACACATCTATCTGGAGGACAACACCAGTACTATTCATACTCAGTACAATTCATACTCATTAGTCAGAACAGGCCATGCAATCAACGATACATTCTCTGATGAGCCACAGACACAGTCAGCACGACTGCAATATGTGAATACATAAAATGGCGCGAAGAAAAAGCGTCTCCCTGACAGATGGGATAAGAGAGCTCACTCCGATTCATTATGAGGACACCTGCTGAGCCAGGCAGACTTAAAGCATAAGGGAGGATTTCTTGGGTGTTAACAATACAAGGCGGATTGGTGGTGGGAGACTGCAGGACTGAGAAAAGAGCAATACGGCGTGAAAATAGTACGTGCCGGTATAGACTGGGAGAGAACTAAAAGAAAAGTTGGGATCCATTAGAGTAGATTGAGACAGGTTAAGGATCAAACCACTGATAAAGAAGCTTACGGGTAAAACAAATGTAGTGTTTCAGGAGAAAGGACATCTGGAAGTTTTGCTTTGAGTACAACAATATGCGGCGATTCTGTATGTGATGAGCTCAAAGGTTAACAGAGTACCATGATTGATGCAGACAAGCCCAGAACTGGGAATGGCTAAAGACACACATTGTCACTAAGGATATATTTGATTGGGAGAAACCACTTGACAGAAAATCGCTCTCAAGACAAAAAAAGATACTTTAAAAAGACCTAAAGATTTTGTAAGAACTACAATACACAGCAATGTACATGATTTGGCATAAAAGAGCAACGATTTTATAAGAATTGACCAGGAACATCCTACAGATAGAATGGGATGGGATCAGATAAAGAGAGCTTACATCTTACACAAATACAATGTTACAAGAACAGCACAGACTCCTCAGCCACTATACAATACACAGAGGTGATTCTGTCGATACATTGTGCTGGAAAAGGAAGACACCAGAGGGTTTAACAGCGTACATTTGTATTATAGAGTAAAAGAATAGATTGGAAGAGACAGGGCATAAAACAATTCAATGAAAGAAGAATACATAGATTGCTTTGGGTACACTAAAGCATACAATAGTAAATCAAATCAAATCATTTTATTTTACGTCGGTGAGAATTTTACAACGAGAAAAACATTAGCCTCAGGCTAATCATCCGACAATAACAGTAGTACATGACTAGCTAAATAACACATACAAACAATTTTACAAAAAAAATGAAATTAAAACACAGTTTTGACAAACATCATACATGTAAATAATAATTCTACTCTAAAAGACAGAATGGTGATTTTATTTTTGCAGAATGCTTAGAGAAGATTGATTCTAACACACACTAGTCGCAGCAACAAGGAAAAATACTTGATAAGAGCTTAAAGGATGAGAGAAAAGCAGACATGAGAGGATAGAATCGAATAACTAAGGGATAGACAAGGATAACTAAGGGATAGAGAGGGGATAAGAACACTTAGGAGTGAAACTAACGGAAGAAAAGACACAGACCCAAATATCCTGCAACGGGATGAAGCGAAAGAAAAGTTCTGGCAATAACAGCTATAAGGCTGAACAAGGCCAGCCCCAGTGGACCGGATATTCAGACGAAGCGGATACAACAAAACAGAATGGTCAATGGACAAAAACGGGTCCAGGATCCAGGACAGATGCAAGGAGATAGAACAAGACAACTGAAACATCTTCTAAAGGTAGTCCAAAATTGGAACAGTATAACAAGTTGTTTCTAATTTATTTTCGAGTTCATGCACAGTGCAGAAGGGTCGTAGAAGGTTGAATATTGTCAGCCAAGTGTCCAGGAACTATCATTAGATCAGGGTCTTCCAAATGTCCCAAGGATGTGAAAAGATTTGGCGCCCAAATGTCAGCAGAAAATCAAAATTGTTTTGGAAGTATTGAAGGTTCAATTGGCTGTATAGTTGTTTAGTGGCCTTGACCGGCTCATAGGTCTTGCGTAAAAGGTCTCACAGGGCATGAGTTGTGCTAAACATAATAAATGGTCTACTGGGTTTGAAACAGAAAGGATACTTTCGTATTAGGCTAACTCAACAGTTGAAAGCAGTATGCCACTGTTAGTACAAGTGACTAAAAGTGTCCCATTGTGTCCCAACAGATCAAAATAGATCTCAAATAGTCCCAAGCAATTTTAAACTGCTCTAAAGGCAACAGTAGGTCCCCAGTAGACCCCATACAATTCCCAACGCGACTCGTTACACTGAAATAAGTGGAGAGAATTGCTCTTGCCCAGCTGATTTTGACTAAACACAATTCAATCTTGCTCGTTGTCATTGCTCTGGGAGAGAGAACTCAACACCCGGAGTGTGAGCCTCTATGAGGGAAAGCGTGCATCCCAGGACCCAGGGAGTGTGTCTATGTCATCAAGAGTCCGCATGGAGAGAATCCTGGTGAGCACACTCCAACATCTACTCCAGAACAGCTAGATGAATCTCAACGAACCTTGATTAATCATTCAGACTGTTTGCATCCAGCTGATACATCACTGAAAAGCTGCATTACACCAATATTTATCACATATATTGCACAGCTACTACTTTGCCTGGCATAGTCTGAAAGTTAATCTGTGAAACTGATGTAAGCTGACAAGGTACATAATGAGACTATTAGTCAATGATTCATTAGATAATCAGGAGTTTTCAGCATTTTTTTGACCGAGTAGTACCACACATTACACACTTCATCTAAATTTAAAGTGAGATTTCATATAACCACAGCATTATTATATATGAAAAAGATTCCTGGGAGAAAAATTACTGCGCTTTGACAAAACATATCCCTCAACAGCTCAATAGTACAACTGCTGAGTACTGAGAGACAACGGCTGAAACACGCATGAGGAGAAAATACAGATAGAAATTGACATTTTAAAGTTAAATATCACATTTAATTCCAACATGATTCATACATATTAGAATTTCATCAAAACTTTTAGACTTTGAAGTTGCATGTTATCAAGCAATTACATGGAAGTTTAGAATATAAGCCAAAACCTTTTTTGAGCAGAACAAACTGGGAATTATTATGAGTCTTGCTCAATATAAATATGATAACATGAATGTAGAGAGACATTTTATTGCATGCAAAGTATGCATGATATTGTACGTTTGACTCCCAGGGGTGTCGTGTCAAAAAGCCAGACATATCTTATGACCTTATGTGGATCTTCTTCAAGATTGCCCATTATAACTTACATGTTCTATTCCATGTCTAGAATGTGCAGAAAGAAGGAATTTTCCGTTTAATATCAGTCTTCCTAGATACACAAAGGTCAGAATCTAAGTTGGCAACTAGATTGATCTTGGATTGCTTCCAGGGTATTTCATTTACTTTTTATCTACACAAAATGATCACAAGCAATCATTACATTCCATATAGAAGTAACCTGGCTTTTCCAACACAACTTACAGCCAGTAATATGGACACAGGTCTATGCCAATGCATAACATTACAGTCAGTGGAGTCCATACAATAGCATTGGGTAGCTCTATTGCCAATGAATACCACAATCATGACTCAATGAATACATCAGCAATATCTTTTGGCAATGCACATCAAAACTGTTTTGACATAATATTAGCAGCAATGGTTCGAGCTGAACACAAATATCTAAAAGCTTAAATAAAAAAGGTCATATGTGTCAACAAGGCCAACGCATAAACATGCTCAAGGAAATGCTGAAGCACATTGCAAATGCATAATGAAAAAGTTACAATACTTGCGATTATAGACCTACATACAGTATTCAACTTACGAAGTGGATCAAGATTTTTCATATAATATATATTAACACAAAAAAATATGAGTAAGTGATCTTAGTACAGTATGTTAGTGTGATGTCTTGGCAATGTTTTGGCCGACAAAACTTCATGCTTCACTAATTTTTTACCCTTCAAAATGATGATTGTTCGTCACAGGGTGCAAAATGGTCTCTAACACTAATAAGCAATGGCGAACCTTATTATCGTTTTCATAGATACGTGTTTTTCCAGTTTGTGCTTCGCTTTATCTCAAAACTGTGATGTCATAGATTTAGTTGCGTAACTTTGTATATTACGACACACATTTCAAGAAACTGACTTAATGCATTGACACGTGGATTATGTATGTTTAGATTGTTTAGCCTTAGTACCTGTACTGGTTGCTATGCTTCAATGAAATCTAACTGAAACAAACATACCACTTGTCCTCAAAGAGAGTTACACTGCTGGCAAAAAGTTTGGAAACCATAAGCTGTTCTCGTTGGCTTAGAATTGCACAAAATGGTATCGTGGTGTTTAGATTGTTACTTGATCAAATCGAAATATACATAAATAAATTTGTTAATTATTAAAGGTAAATAGCATTAAATTTCAAAGGTTGCTCACAAAAATGGGGACTTCATTGATATGCCTGGCCACTGGTTTGGGGCAATCAGTATTAGGGTGTCCCAAAAAAAAATAATGTCCTCATTTTTGATGGGACACCTCCTCATTTTGTGATATAACCTATAAAAAGGACCTATGCAAAATTTTAAAGCATTTCAACATGATTAACTGGTGCCTCAAGAGCCTTGAAGTTTAGTCATTTTTGCTCGTTTTAGACGATTTTCGCAATACACGGTTCTCTATAACTTTGCCAATTTGTATCATACAACATTCTAAGTGCCATGGTTGGAAAAGTCTCAAAAAGACCTTCAATTTGCATACCAACATTGATGGTCTACGATAATTATGTAACTCCTACCAGCTCTTCAGCTGACAATCATAAGAACGAAAGTGTTTCAGAGCGATTTAACCTAAAAAAATTATTTCATTTCACTGCCAGCTGTTTTTATTCTCAATCTGCTAATAACAGAATGACCATATATAACTTTTAAAATAATTTTTGTTCATGAAAATATCTGCTTTATTAGCCATGAAATTTTTATGATAAATCTCGTCAAAAGAGCTGAAAATATCAGAGGAGGCGGTTAAATATCATTTTAAATCTTCATCAGATGTGATTCAGTATACCATCAGTATACCAAGAATTGATCCTTATCTACAGAAATTTTGTTTTTCTTAAATGTTTTATCACTTATGTGGTCCTTAGGCCAATTTTGGAATGATATAATTTTTTTTGTGAAACAAGATTGGCTGATGAAAATTTTTGCTTTATGAGCCATGTAGTGTTTATGATAAATCTTGTTAAAAGCGTTAAAAATATCAGATGGGGCTGTTATATTAATTTTATCTTCACCAGATTTGATTCAGGAAACCAAGAGTGGTACCATATATATGTATGAACAACAATTTTGTTATTTTTCATATTTTATCATGTAAGTTGTCCTGAATTCAATTCTGAGATGATGTAAATATTGTTTCAGTGATAAATCTAGTCAAAAGAGCTGAAGATATCAGATTGACGTGTATATTTTGTGCTGTATCTTCATCAGATCAGAATTTATTCAGTATACCACTTGTTGAGAGAAAATAATTATTTCACTGCCAGTTTCTGTGATTATCACTCTACAAACAAGTGCCATTTATACAAAAGAAAAGCAATAACTGCGTGAAAGAGCTGAAATTAATATCAGATGGGGCTCTTGTATTTCAAGATATATTTTCTCAGAATTGACATCAGGAAAACAGTATGCCACCTGAAAATAACACAGTTGTCATTCATATATATATGGTACCACTCTGATGAAGATACAACATGAAATATAACAATTTAATCTGATATATTCAGCTCTTTTCACTAGATTTTTCTTTAAAACCCATGGCTCATATAGCAGGCATTTCCATGAGCAAAGTTGTTTCAAAAGTTATATTTGTCCATCCTGTCATTTCTAGATTGAGAATAGCAACAATTAGCAGTGAAATAAATATTTTTTTTAGGTTAAAGCGCTCTGAAACACTTTCGTTCATAATAGTGTCAGTTGAAGAGCTGGTAGGAGTTACATAATTGTTGTAGACCATTGATGTTGGTATGCAAATTGAAGGTCCTTTTGAGACTTCCAACCATGGCACTTAAAATGTTGTATGATATAAATTGACAAAGTTATAGATAACCGCGTATTGCGAAAATCGTCTAAAATAATCAAAAATGACTAAACTTCAAGGCTCTTGAGGCACCAGTTAATCATGTTGAAATGCTTTAAAATTTTGCATAGGTCCTTTTTATAGGTTATATCAAAAAATGAGGGGGTGTCCCATCAAAAATGAGGACATCATTTTTTTTTTGGGACACCCTAATCAGTATTTTGAAAGCAAAAACAGAAACTGAATGCCCTTCATGTACACAATGGAAAGTACTTATACAATCCCTCTTCCAATTATGACTTTTTTTTTCTGATCAGATAGGAATCCATGCACCCACAGGCAAATTTCTGTAACAATGATTCGATGGCAAGCAAAATTCTGTTTCCAAACTTTTGGCCTGCAGTGTACAATGACTGTTGAGGAACGCCGGGACAAACAACTTGACAAGGAAAGTAATGTAAGTTGGCCGCAGTGCCGATTTATTAGTCAGCAGAAACAGGAGTACACACAACACACTCATACACAGACCATAGACATTAGACACACAGACAGTAAAGTAGTGAACATGAAACATAAATAACCACCAGGTGGCTGCTCGCAGGCAGACCAAATCAGTTATGATACCCCAAGTGACAGGATATGGTATCAGATATATAATAAATAAACTCGGGCTAATAAATTAGGAGGCACAAGGCAAATATATTAATAAGCACATATATTAATAAGCAGGTACAAGTAAGTCAATCAAGGCACAGCTATGATAATTTTATGATAATAATAAATATGAAAATTTTTTATGATAAATAATAAAAAAGGAATAAAAAAAAATTTTTAAAAGGAAAATTTTTTTAGTTAATTTTACCTGAACCCTGGACTATAGGGAAATACTCCCTATGTACTAAGTTAGAGAGAAAAATTCATAAATTATGAAACGCCCCAATATGGGGTTTTTGATAAGTGAAATTTTAGGAATTAAAATAAATGGAAAAAAGGAAATTTTTTAATTTTTACAAGTAACAACTACCTATAACCAGGTTTTGGCGAGGGTGGGTGGGAATTTTTAGAAGTGGGACGTGGAATAACGTTGGAAGCGGCTTATATACTAGCCGTTGTTTGTGACGGTTAGGAATCTCAACCAATCACGTGCCGGCTCGGTGGCGGGAAAGGACGCTCACCTGTGATCATACCCGACACCTAAACAATACATAGAAGACAGACAGTTACGCGACAACAGACCGGCCGGCCCTAAGACAGACAACCTGCGTTAATGTCCCCCTCCCTCAATGCACCCTAGTGCCCACACTAAGCTATCATTGAGGAACGCCGGGACAAACAACTTGACAAGGAAAGTAATGTAAGTTGGCCGCAGTGCCGATTTATTAGTCAGCAGAAACAGGAGTACACACAACACACTCATACACAGACCATAGACATTAGACACACAGACAGTAAAGTAGTGAACATGAAACATAAATAACCACCAGGTGGCTGCTCGCAGGCAGACCAACCACCCCAGCCCAAGAGCAGCCGTGAGTGAGAAACCCTAAGTGAAGTGAAAAAACCCTTAAAGGAAAAAACTTGGAAAAACACTCTGTAAAATAAACGAACAATAGTTAGAACAAAGGACGAAGAAAGAAAGGAAGAAAGGAAAGAAAGTCAAATAAATAAGGATGGATACACTTCCAGGTCACCGAAGGGGGGGGGGAGCTCAGGTGAGCTGGGGGGCCAACAGGGCAAAAGATTCCGGAGCAGGGCGCATATACAAGGTATACGCTGAAGAGCGCCACCTTCCAAGGCGTTGTATGTCATGAGCAGGCATACCTGTGGTTGCCGCCTGGGTGGCCGCCCCCGCCCTGATGGAGTGGGAAGAATAAAGAAGTGGGTCCATGCCCATATCTTTAATCAAGGCCTTAATGGCCGAGTTATAAACCGGGTAGGTCAATGGTTGCCCTGAGGCCAAGGTGAACAAATGAGAATGAGATGAGGATGAATGAACAAGTAAGTAGATGAGACACACAGCACAGACTTCCTTGACGGAACACCCCAGACAGACCACAAATCCATGTGGTTGGGTTTTCGAGGACTCCACGGCATACCTCATTAGAGGCCGGCCTTTAAAGGAGGAAAAGGAGACCGAGGACCTAGCAGGACCCTTACCCAGAAGTGGATCTACACACAATTCTGATGCCCTCAAGCATCCAAAATACTGGAGGGCCATAGCCGAGGCAAGCACAAGGGCATCAGGCGAGCCCGTCAAACGACGCAACATCGAACATAACAGAGGGAACGATATGGGGGCAGCTTGGGAAGGGGGTGGTCGATTCCTAACCAGAGACCGGACAGCTAACTTTACTCTAGGAGACCAAATCACAGGGGGTTGAAGACCGATGGCAATCACCCATGCCCTCAATCCTGACAGGTAAGTAGATACAGTCCTATGGGACAGGGAATCTATATCCAAGTAAGCAATGAATCGAAGTAATTTGGTTTCCGATAGGGGGAGTGGCTGCATGGAATAAGATTGGGCGAAGTTCAAGTAGCGGCGTACAGCAGTGGCGTATCCCGCCTTGCTCCGGGGGGCCCATCCCTCTTGGACTAAGTCCGCCGCTCTATGATCCAATCCTACAACAAAAGGGAGAAAAGGAATATGTAGAAAAAATAAGTAATAAAATAATAAAAGGCATAATATTATGTAGATTCAGCGAATGGTATCGATAACATCCATATTAGGCCAGACCATGGTGGGGTCAGCTTGGGGGTTCCTGGCCTTGAACTGGGCCAATCTCAGCCTACTGAGATCGTCTGCATCGACGTTCTTATCTGTAGGGATGTAAACGGGGGCAGCTGAAATATTAAATTCCTCTAGAATCTGGCACCAACTACGGACGAAGGCCATGAGCTCGGGCACTGGGGAATAAAGGCTGTTCAGGATATGGCAAACTACCATGTTGTCAATGTGGAAAGTGACACACTTGGCCCTGAGCCTCGGGGCCCACGTGGCCAATGCCAACAGTGCAGCCAAGAATTCCTTCCAATTAATGGATTTTTCCCGAGCAAAGTCCAATCTACCTGAAAAGGATAAATAAAACCACTCGGGCTCACAAAACGCCCCGAGGGCCGAACCACTTGAATCTGTATAAACATCAAACGCATCCGAGTCCCAAACGGGGTGGAAATAACTAATCCCATTATGGGACTCGATGCAATCAATCCACCACTGGAGATCTGCACAAGCTGCTGCATTCAGGCGTAAAGAATGGTGGAGATACTTCACAGACCTCGATGCCTGAAACAGCCTACCCAGAAACGCCCGTCCGTGGCGAATAACCCTGGCGGCAAACGCCAGCTTTCCCAAAATATTCAGAAGGCGTCGCTTTGTTAAGGATTTGAGACCAACCCAATGGGCCGCTTCCTGCTTCAGGTCAAGCAGGCGCTCCCGGGAAATTCTTAACTGATTGAGCTCCGTGTCAATCACTATCCCCAGGAACTCGACCACATGGTCGGGCTCTGTAACCTTGGCAGGGATCACAGCAAACCCGGCCTTGGCACATACAGATAACATCAGCTGAAGCGCTTCCGAGCACTCTTCAAATGAAGAGGCAATAACCAAAAAATCTTCAACATATCGCACGACGGGCACCTTGACCCCCTCCAGGGTCATGAACTTCTCCAAGGCATCTGCAAAGATGTTAAACAGGAATGGAGCACTGCGGAGACCAAAATTTAGTACCTTACTAAAAATAAAGGTTGTCCATCCCCCATAAGGCGGCAGTGAGCCGCAGCATCCTCAACCGAAGCATATGAAAAGGAAAACTCTTCTGAACTAATAAGGGCATTGACCGAGGAGTGAGCTGGATACGAAAGGTCATGTATCAAGCGAACCTTGTGTGAGCCCTTCTTAGGGAAGGCGCCCAGCGGGGAGACTATACAGTTATCAAAGGGGATGTCTCGAAACGGGCCATATAGACGACCTGCCTCCAGGTCAGCCTTGATGACCTCTGTGACCTGGTCCCTGTGCTGAAAACTAGATGGCCAATTATGGCTAATTATAAGAGTATCCGCTGGGGGGCGCCCCACCCTAACTCCATCTGAAAGTAATGAAAAAATCGAAGAGGCTTGGTCATGAGGATAAACAGCTGGGAGGTGGGTTGACCAATAATCTAAATCAACACTGGATGAAACCCCCACTGCAGGGCCGGCAGCTGACCTACAACCTGCTTTGGGGCAACTAACCTGGGGGTCTGGGCCCCCACAACCGAGACAGGCGTGCTTCCTGTGACACTTACTACTGCTGTACCTGCAGCGATTTTGCTGGAATTTGAAGCACGTCTCGTTTCGCACCGAGGACTCACCTGACCTACTCTTTGTGCCTCGAAATGCCCGTTGAGTACATTCTACTGTACCATGATCAAAAGAACCACATTTAGAACACTTGACAGCAGTTTTAATGGCACTAGGATCGAAAATGGTCACGTGAAGCTCGTGATCCACATCCGAGAAAGCAAAGGATCTAGCTTGGGCCAGGCGCTGTCGGTGTCTAACATCATAAGCCAAAACACTTGCCCATTTAAATTTCTGGGCCGAACTGAGAATGAACAGACTGTACCTCGCCATCTGGTACAGGACATTGTACCCATAGTATTTACACAAAACCATCTCGTAGGCAGTCCAGGCCTCAAGCCATTTAAATATGTTATTTACAAGCTTCTTGCTCTTGACTGACTTAATCTGGACATTGCCGCTAGTATCAATAACAGGCTTTATCTCATCGACCTCAGATACACAACAATTCAGGAAATTATCCAAGACAACAAACTCACCACGCAGGGCTGAGCTGACCGACCGTGGGTCAAGAAATTCAAGTCCAATGTCCATCTTGTGGTGATTGCCGTCATGGGTTCGATCCTGGATACGAGAGTCTTGCTGACCGAACGTCGCCTCACCAAAGCCCGGGTCGAGATCGTGATGAGCCCAAGCCGAGGGAACATGGGGCGAGGTGGCTGGTTGGGCAATGACATGCCATGAACAGGGGGGCGGGCACTGCCAACATAGCGCACACGAGGGGGTTGTGGGGGATACACACTGGCGCTGTAAGGGCGTCCATAGCAGGATTTGCGCTGTAAAGGGCGTCCGTGGTGATGTTGGCAGCGCTGTAAAGGGCGTCTGTATTTTGATAGTGGGAAGGGAGACACACAAACACACTAGGGCGCACATTATAGACGTCGCTGTAAATGGCGTTCGTATTCACACATGTCACGGGCACAGCAGACGCCTGGAGTGGGTGTGGGGTGCTGTAGATAACTCTCGGGCCACTCATCGAGACGTGGCGCGGGGGGACTCCCACACCATACGGGGGGGGGGTGCTTACACGGGCGTAGGGATGAACATACGAGGGCAGTCGATGCCCACCGTAACCCAAGCCGTGGTACGGGGCACTGACGGGGGCAATACCATAAGCACCAGCTGGGGCACTGACGGGGGTCATGCCATAGGCACCAACCGGGGGGGCACCGGCAACCGAGGGGACAGGGAACCGAATTGCAGGTGTCACGAGCGTCCTTGCACCTGCTGTCTGACCGTGATCAGGCATACTCATAGGGCCGTCGAGGCCCCATGCATCCGAATTACGAGTAGGTGGATAATCGAACTCACCCACTTGATCCACGATGTGCATTTCGTCCACCAGATGAGATAATGGGGACGCCGGGTCCCGTCGTCGGACGTAGTTTTCTCGTTCGTGCAAGGAAGCCCTGCCCAGGGAATCCTGTCCGGAATCGTCGAAAGATTGGTCGCCCAGAGGTCGTTGACCCTGGTCAGCCTCGGCCTGGCCGTCTGCCAGCAGAAACTGGGCCGTGCATTTTCTCCCAGTCGGGCCGGGGTGATTTTTGCATAGACGTTTACAAGTCGAGCAGCGTTTTTTCTTCTTGAGGTTTCCCATCCTGGAACGTCGAAACACAACCGTGAGAATCAGGAACTAAACAGCACAATGAAAACACGTGGCGGGGCTGTACTGCCGTCCGTCCGAAATTGAAAGCACAAATACAGAAGCAAATCCGAATCAATTCGCAACGTAGCAAGCCTCTACGTGTGTAGAGCAGGCACCAAAGTCCGAATAGTTCAGGCAAATAATATGGAACGAGCTCACCTAGAAAATAGCGTGAAGCGAGCGGTTGCTCGACCACGTGGCGTGCTTTCCTCCGGGCGAAAAAACTTCGGGCGAAGACGTCGGACGAAGCCACGTGCTTCGGACTGTTCACAGACGCGGGCCACCCGCTCCTAGTGGGCGCCGGCAAACTCCACACAGATGTCCGTCAAGGATGTTCCGGCAATGTGGAGTCCATGTCGCACAGGAAGAGCTGCACTGGATGAGATGAATCAGATGACTTTGATGAATGAACCAGCCTTCAATGCCGGGCGTATATCCGTGCGTGGAATTTTTAGAAGTGGGACGCTCACCTGTGATCATACCCGACACCTAAACAATACATAGAAGACAGACAGTTACGCGACAACAGACCGGCCAGCCCTAAGACAGACAACCTGCGTTAATGTCCCCCTCCCTCAATGCACCCTAGTGCCCACACTAAGCTATCAACAACAAATGTGACAAAGTGATTTGAAATGGTGAAGATGAGTGTGAAAAACAATAAAACAGACTGTTTGGGAAACATGGAAGCAGAGACTCTTCTGGCAAGATGTAGCAATCGGCTTAGACAGAAGTTGTTTGCTGTGGTTGTATACAAAATGTAACATTGCCTGGCTGTTTTAATTTTCTTTGTCATGAACCGTGATGTCAAACTCTGAACTGATATGTCACAGATTGAAGATCAGACCAATCACATTGACAGATACCCTTATGATGTCACGGTTTAACAGCAAAGCGAAGTTTTAAAAAAAACACGTAGCTATGAAAACGATAATAATTGAAAACAGATTATCATTTCTTTTGTAACTGTGCAATAAACCATAGTTTTGTTAACTCAGTTGAGCTCAACTTTTGATTTGACGTTCCACAATCACTGTTTTCAAAAATCCGTGGCTTTTCTAATGGATATGAACAATTTCACCAAGCGGGAGAGCCACCGGCTGGGGCATATTTCATCAAGTGACTGGAGAAAATTTGTTTTTCCGTCATATTTAATAGACAATTGAGGACTTCTTTTTTTAACATTTTCACAGTTTAGGTTCCTTCGGTCCAATTCGACATTGTTTGAGTGACCAATAGTAGGGGGGCCAGCACCCTCTATCATGCAAAAAAGGGGGTTGACACATGACGGTCTGCTATATTTTGTTCATAGGTACCATTCTAATGCTAAAATACTCAAGAATTTGGAAATATAGTTTGGATTGCAATATTCTCTTGCAAAACCACTTTTTTCAGGCTATTTATATGGTAACGTCAAATCGCGCAAAAATGTGATAAAAATAAAGCCGAGGGCACCGACAACTTTGCAAAGAGATGTAGATGTAGCTTTAAACCCCAATCTACCATGTGTTATACATCAAAACGTTGGTTATCATCTAAATATCATAATTAAATACACCTTATACCTATAATTAGCTTTCATGGCAAATACTATGGGAGTAATCAAGATCTACCTTATTCAACCTGCACGAAAAGTACTATGCTGCATTTTTGCAAGGTTTTACATTCACAAACCGCTGCAATATGCACAAGAAGCACATGAAAGCAATTTTATAACTTTCAAAATGTTATGTTTTGGTATTTCATACAAGTAAAATGGATAAAAGGGAAAAAAAGATGTAGATTTTTAAACAAGACTCAGGACAATTATTACTATATCAAGCAGAATTTTCTCAAAATCCAGTCAACGAAGTCACACTTAAATTGCAACATTGTAGAGAGACACAGTTGTACCTTTTCAACTCAAGCATATCATATTATACATCAAAATGAGAGATCAAAATAAGTCTTTTCACAAAGTACATAGTACTAACACCTAATTTTTATCTAGTTTATTGAATGTATGGTCGCTTCAGTGGCTTAAGTCGTGGAGTAATGGCGAGGTCACTGTGGAAAAGTTTTCTTCAGAGGGGGTCAGCACCCCGCATCATGCAAAAAGGGATTGACTCATGACGGTCTGTTATATTTAATTCATGAGTACCACTCTTATGCAAAAACCCTCAAGAAATTGAAATCTAGTGTGGATTGCAATATTCTCTAATTTCTCTTGCAAAACCTCTTTTAAGGCAATTTAAAAGGTTACGTCAAATAATGGGAAAAAATTTAAAAAATCATGTTGGAGATACACACAACTTTGCAAAGAAATGTAGATGGACTTTAATACCTACATACACCATGTTTTACATATCAAAATGTTGATTATTGTCTCCAATTTAATTCAAGTTTATGACTCTTTATGCATATAATTGGCTTTTATTCTTGATAGCATGGGAGTAATTGAAGCCTATATTATTAAACCTGTGCAAAAATATGTCCGCTGCAGTTTCACTATGTTTTACATTCAAAATTCATTGTTATTATAACCCAAATCATGTTTGAGTGACTGAATAGTTTTCAAAATACCGTTTGTTGGTATTTAAAACTATATTAATGTAAAAGTGTAAAAATGTAGACTAACATGAAAACACCCAGGACAAATCTTACTGAAACCAAACTGAATTTTCCAAAAATCCAGTCAAGGAAATGCATGTTTCTACAGTTTTGTAGAGACACACGGCTATTGCTTTAATCCAAAGCACATCATGACTTATATACCCATATATTGGTTGTTTTCAAAACATACAAAGAAATAACATCTAATTTGAATTTATTTTGTTAAATTTATTTTGTAAAAAGTATGTTTGCATTGAATTCTGATGTCTCCGAGGCAAGATAATGTAGTAACGTTGAGGTCATTGTAAAAAGTCATTGTTTATGTCCAATCCTCCACTTTCTCCTGGTAGGGTATATGCTATATAGTGCAGGTGCAGGTGGGACCAGGACTTGGGGGGGGGAGTATGTCCCAACACCTTTTGGCATAAACATATGTATAGGTGACAAGTATATTAACATCACCAGACACTCTGCCATAAAGGCTTCTGCCGCAATTTTTCCCATGACTAAAGAATTAAACTGACTCCTCTGAGCGAGCAACTGAAAAAATGTAATTGTCAACAGCTGGGAAAGCCTGAAAATGACATTGCTGTTCAACTAAGTTGTAAGTCATAATGGTTCAGTGTTAATCTGTAATGTATATTTACCTGATACAGAATTAAACCCTCCAAAAGCTGAATGAGTGTTGCTATCCTTGTCAGAAATTTCTTCCCAATCAAAATCCTCCCATGTGTTTTCAATATCACCTATCCTAATCACTGGATAACTAATTTTAACCGAAGTGGATGTGGATGGATAGCCCTTGATGTCAGCTTTCTTTGCCACCTTGTTTTCTTGTTGCTACAGCTATCAATCCTCCTAAACTCAATTAAATGTTTCTCTCAGCGTCAAAAATCGCCTCCGAAACACAATGCATTTTCATTTCCATCTACCGTAATCACTAGATCTCATTCCTAACCAACCAAAATAGAAGTGGATGGATAATGATGCCAGCTTTCATTTGGTACCTTGGTTTCCTTCTTACTATAGCTGTCAAACCTCCAAAGGCTTAATAAACATTGTTGTCAGTGTCGAAAATCTCCTCTGAGAACCAAAATTCTCTCATGTATTTAAATTCCATCTATCCTAATCACTAGATATCACATTTCTAACCAAGCAACATGAATGCAGATGGATAGCCAATGATGAATGCGGGTGGACAGCCATTGCTGTCAGCTTTCATTTGGCACCATGGTTTCCTTGTTACTTCAACTTTCAACTCTCCTAAGGCAAAGTAGATATTGCTGTCAGTGTTGAAAATCTGCACCGAAATCAAAAATCTTCCCATGTTTTTTCAATTCCTACTATTCTAATCACTAGAAAACTCTTTCCTAACCAACCAAAACAACTTAAAATGGAATTTGGATTGATAGCGATTGATGTCAGCTTTTATTTGGCACCTTTATTGTCTTATTTCTACAACTTTCAACCCTCCTAAAGCTAAATAAATCTTGCTGTGAAAGTCAAATATCTCCTCCGAAACACAATATCCTCCCATGTATTTTTAATTCCATCTGTCCTAATCACTAGATCACTCATTTCTAACCAAGCAACATTAATGCAAATGAATAGCTACTGATGCCAGCTTTCATTTGGCACCTTGGTTTCCTTGTTGCTACAACTTTCAACCCTCCTAAGGCTGTATAAATGTTGCTGTCAGTGTTGAAAAATCTCCTCCAAAACCCAAAATTCTCCCATTTATATATCAATTCCGTCTTTCCTAATCACTAGAAAAATCATTTCTTACCAACCAGAACAACTCAAAGTGGATGTGGATGGATAGCTATTGATGTCAGCTTTTATTTGGCACCTTTATTGTCTTGTTTCCACAACTTTCAACCCTCCTAAAGCTAAAAAATCTTCTTGTCAAAGTAAGAAATCTCATCCAAAACCCAACATCCTCCCTTGTATTTTCAAATCTATTCATCCTAATCACTAGATAAATCATGTCTAACCAAGCAACATGAATGCAGATGGATAGCCAATGATGTCAGTTTTCATTTGGCACCTTGGTTACCCTGATACTACTACTTTCAATCCTCCTAAAGATGAAAAAATGTTGCTGTCAGTGCTGAAAATCTCCTTCTAAACCTAAAAAAATTTTCAATTCCACCTATCCTAGTCACTAGAAAACTCATTCCTTACCAGCAAAAATGGCAATGGATGGATAACCCTGGATGTCAGCTTTCATTTGGTATCTTGGTTTCCTTGTTTCTACAAGTGTTAACCCTCCAAAAGCTAAATTAATGTTGCTCTCAGGGTTGAAAATTGTCGTGGGAATCATATGTGCTTTAAAATACATCGTTAAGGGCAAAGTGCATTAATTAACTTGGTATCAAAATAGTAAAGTTCATTACTGTGAGGTATAGTTCGAGCCTAAGCATGTACTCTTTAGTCATTAGGTAATTTTGATTAGTAATTCTATTATGAATTTTAGCTGAAAAACCACAATTTTCATGGTATTGACATTTAACGACCTCTAATTTAACCTTAAAATTCATATCTGGAAGCGGCATCCACCCCAGTCCTTTTCTCTAACCTATTACCTATCTACATGTAACTGGCATAGGTGCCTTCCATAAACAAGAAATGCCTCAATGTGCCAGCTGCAGATAAATGCTGCATTAGATGCACAATGTAAGCCGACACCACAAACAATGTAACACTAACTTGATTACCAGAATGGTGTTGCAACTTCCCCTTCAATGTGACTGATCATGGCCAAATAGGGTTTCCTGGCTTCCATGGACAGATTTTATGACTTTAATTGCAAAACCTTATTAGAGAGGACTGTACTAAACTTGCAATGAAAACCTGGTTTCAACAAACGCTTTTGTGTCTAATTGTTTGATTGGCAGAACATGATGCTGGATCGCATTTTGATGACTCCGAGTCATGTCAGCATTGGAATTACTCATAATTGGCAGCTGTGTAGGACAAACTTATCCTTAGCTGCCAGATCGTACTAGTTCTGTGCTTATACCAGTTTCCTGACAATACATATTTTAGTCTATGTACTAATTTTGTGGCTTCTCAACAATTGGGCCTCAATCATGGTACCATATCTTATTAGATGTGCAAAGCATTCCTTTTTATGATACTGGTCAGCAGCTGATCTTCGTTGTAGGGAACATGACTAGGACTCAATTCATCATGAATTCAAGCTGTGTTGGAAAGTGTATGGCACATTACATGAGATCACAGGAAGTGATGGTTGCAAATGACCATCCCCAAGAAGTTAGTTCTTAAATGGTTATTAAACTAAGTCAAAATGTCATAGTCTAGCTTGATGAATCATATACAATTAAATATTATTTTTCTATGATCCGATAATTATCTCCCTAAATTACCCAATATACCTGTAATACCTGATATACAGTTGGATTTACGGTGCTGGAATGCATTTCAATGAATTCTGTGACCCCAAAAACCCCAGAATAGACCTATCACACATTTATATCTGATCATTATTGACTGAAACAGAAAGATTTCAAGCATTGGTGACCGTCTTGGACGCCATCTTGAATTGCCAGGATTGAGCACCCGGTTGGCGACGGTGTGAAACTTGACAGCAGAGGGTCTCAGGCGTCCGAATACCCCACAACCTTTCACAGCAGCACATGTCTGGTGTACATACAGAAATTTTGGGCCCTGTCCCTTGGTAAGTTGGAAGGAACTGTAGGAATGCACATTGCATAAACAATTTTTTCACAATGACCTCGATGGAACTCGGGATCTGCGCTTAACTCTCAACCGTACAGTTCCTTACATTTATAAAACTATACTAAACTAAATAAGTTACTTTGAAAGAAAGGAATATTTTGATGTTCACAGATGATATGCTGAAAGTTTACAGCTTCAGTCTTGAGTCTCTCCACATGCCAAGTGGCATAGTTCTGCATATCCTCCACTGATTTTGTGAGAATTCTGTTCGATATATTGCTAAGTTCTTACTTTTTTTTTTAGCGAACAACTTGTTTTTTGCTAGTAAAGCCACACCAATTAACTTAAATACCAATAAGTAGAATTTTAAAAACTGTGTAATCATTTCTATGTGCCTAAGATATGTACCATAATGACTTTTGACTGTAAAATATGGTAAACCTTCCTCGGACAGCTTTTTAAGCCACTTGAATAAGGTGGGCTTTTGTTACTCTTCATTACTGAGAACAGAAAGCTCATGACATGTACATGGTGTCTTTAACTATAACTTTTACACTAAAACCTACATTTTGATGTATAACACATGCTGCTATGTGATATATAGCTAAAGTTATGGCCTTCTGAATATTGTCTGTTTTGATTATTATCTACCGCTTCATTTTTTAGTGTTTTATTGCCATTTGACGTTACTATTGATTTGGCCATAAAAAAATGGTTTTGCAAGAGAATATCAATGTCCAAACTATATTGCCATGCAGCTTAGACCTTAGACTCACTAAAAAAAGAGGTCCAACAAATATAGCAGAGGGTCAAGTGTCATCCCAATTTTTGGCTGCCTGGCCCCCCTACTACAAGGCTCTGAAATCACCACTCTATTTTGGTGCTGCTTCAGTGTATTCACTAGTGTGTGACAAGTCATTTTGCACCTTGCTTCAAACAATCGTGTCTGGTGACCATCAAAGTCACTGAAGCCTAACAATCTCGTTCAAGCACATTACCAAGATATCAAAGTTAACATTTCAAGCAAAATTATGCAGCAACAACAACTGATGTCAGAATTGCTACGATGTAAATTCTTGATCCACTTCGAAAGTTGACTACTGTATATGTATATACTGACAAATTATTCAAATTTAAATTCAAAGTTTTATTGTTCACCTTCAATGGTCATTTTGTATTACATGTATTTTTAAGTGAATTGTAAGCCCAAGAGGGCCGGGGGCTAGTTTGTGAGCCCAATTTCACAGAAATAAAGAATGTTCTCTCTCTCTCTCTCTCTCTCTCTCTCTCTCTCTCTCTCTCTCTCTCTCTCTCTCTCTCTCTCTCTCTCTCTCTCTCTCTCTCTCTCTCTCTCTATCTCTCTCTCTCTATCTCTCTCTCTCTCTCTCTCTCTCTCTCTCTCTCTCTCTCTCTCTCTCTCTCTACTAGAAGAGCAAGATATTTCGCACCGCATAATGAAAATGCCCTTTGGACAATACACAAAGCCAAGGCTGCAACACAAAAATTCCTATGAACAATGTACATTTTGCACCAAAGCCATGTTGTGTATCTTAGTCCACAGCCATAGCCATTCCAACATTTCTATTCTTCTTACCCAGAGCTATAGCCTTCCTTTATCTATAAGTATTACATTTGACTATAGCCTTAGCTACTACCTACTTGAGCAGTATACAGTATAGCTTGGGGCCCCGTGGAGTAGGTATACATAAAACATCATAAGACTGGTATGAAGCATGATTGGCTTAGGTGTGTGCAGTCTCAAAGGGTAGAATCAGAGATAACAGTAGTCTTGCATAAAGGGTGGTCTGACTCCTGGAGTCTTGGTGTAACTACTGTATACAAAGGCAACTCTCCTGGGCGTCAGATTCTTCATATAGTCCTCCAGTCATATATATGCAATTTATGCAGATACATTGTGTAGTGAGATTGACTTGCTCGGCTCACAGAAATCACCGAAACAAAACAACAGAGGAAGCAATCATAAAAGTTTGTTGCAATATGTGAGTAAAAGCATTAGAAACGGAAAAGCAGGGGCAAGAGAGCTTGGCAAGGTTACGCTCAGTTCTGACATCTGATATGATCCCTCGGTTATAACTTTACAATGAGGTAAATTGCAGAAGTTTAAAGTGGTTATAAAATCTGTTGACTTCCCGCCTCTGTTGGCCTCTCACATTCCTGAATGGCAGCCATACAACCATGCTGGAAAGCATCAACTTTGTTTTATGTAATTCATTCACTTAATGCTACCATTCGAAGCAGAAGCAACCAAACTATTTCTGAATCAGCTTCTCTCACTGAAAACATTATATAACTTCTTATTCAGTTATTTTGTTAACAATTCACAACCCCAATATTCATCAGTCTCAACCAAGGACTCGCCAATCATTCACTTTTCCATCATATCAAATCAAAACCACAAATAATACGGCAGAGTCTTTCAAGTTTCGCTTCGAGGAAAACATTAGTCAAACTATTTATAATTAATCGCTCATTTAATTACTCATTTCAAGGCAAAAGGAAGTAGAGAAAATTTACTTTGGAAGTTGTAGGCATGACTGACAGTCATTAAAACTCATTCCATGTCAAATCATGAAATTATGAAACAAAATGAGGAAATAAAGGAAGATAAAAAATCAATCAAAACTAATTTAACATCAGGGTGTTAATTACATGGCTGGGAGGCTATGAGAGAAGTTGAAGAAATTTTGACCAAAAAAAAAAAACTACAGAAAAAAAAAATGGATAGAAAAGGCATCCATTATAGTTACAATAAGCATTTTGTAATTTGAGTTTTCTCACGGTTTTATGGCTAATAATATTTCAATTCTTGGTTCTGTTTATTCCAGGAGTCGTTTACTTTCATCATGTTCATGTTGTAGATAATTATATAGTTTTCATTTGCCGAGTCCCGGAGTCATCTTTTCTTTTGTTCTGAAACTGCCATCTCTCATACCATATTGTACTTCATACTTTCCCTTTCTCTATCTTGTCAATTTCTCCAGCCAACCTTTTCATTTTCAGGTCTTCCTCCCATCCCTTGACATTTACATGATGACAGATGCCTCCTTATAGATCAGCAAAGGTCAGGCGGTCACCAAATTCTCTGCAGAAAGATCACATCACCCCCAATCTGACCTGTCTTGTGTTATCTTCATATTTAGCTATTGTCTGGTCTATCTCTTGCTGTTGAGTTAATAACTCATGCATCCACTATCTTTTTAGCTACTATGTCTCAATCTCCAGTTGCCATCTCAAACCAACACACAGCCCCTTCTCCAGAGTCAATTTGTTGTAAGTTGACATGTTCAGAAACAATTTAGTCAATAAAAGGCTACAGAATTAACTAATTTGTGAATTTGTTCATTATCTCAGCTACAATTCTATGTTTTCTCAATCTCTAGCATGCAGACCATCACTTTGTCATACCTTAGTAACTAGAAGTTCCTCACTGGGTCCGGCTGGAGAACTCCCTGTAAATATTTTGTTGCAACTTCAGCTTATTCCGTAGGTGTAGAATATGAGCTCATTTGATCATGGGTATTTGTAAGGAGCTAAAATACTGTAGGTTGGATGGAACATGTGACTATTACCTCCCTGCCACTGCCGGGGTCCTTGTCTTATATACATATATATTGTACATGTGATGACCTAGACTCATATACAGATAATATTTTCAAGTCAATCACCTCCTTAGTTGTTATTCATACCAGATGTCAGTAGGTGTTTTCATCCGTCATCAGAACGATGCCTTATTTTCTGGAAACATCTTGGATAACAAGTTTCTCAAAGACTCTTTGTGTCAAACATATCTAAGTAATATTACAGAGCTATATATATTAGAGCGACATATCTCCATAAATCTCAAGAAAACATAGGGCCTTTTTTCAACGTTTTCTGTGTGAACTTTGTGCAATTAGTCGAGGATTTTACTGTGCACAGGCACTACAAAGCCACCTGCTTAAGAAGATATATTTTGGCAAATAACTTGCTGATTCTATCAGATATCTTTATCACTAATTGGTTGTAAAAATTACGAAGTAACAGAAATATAGCTCTTACACCATATATAGAGCATCAAGAATACTATAAAATCATCATTCACCAGAGTCTGCCAGCAGTCTGGATTCAAAAATATTGTCAAAACCAAAAAAAATTTCTTGTCAGTGAATATTCATGAAGTAGCTCTACCAGACACGACGAAACATTGAAAAGGAATTTTAAAGTAGCAAAATGCAACACAACGTCGAACAAATCAAACTCCCTTTGCAAAACTTCCAAATCAAACAAACACACTCCCATCTTGGGCTTCTCCCTGCATCTAATGCATCAAATGGGAGGGGATGGATGCGCCTTGTGATAACAATTTTATTTTCTATTCAGTTTCTATTTAGGCTGATTGTCGCTGATCAAACATTGGTCTAATATCCTGGCGCAGAGCCTTCCTTCAGTTCTTCCCTTGATTGAAATTTTAAAAATAAAATTTCAAACTTCCCACGAGGCTCAATACGAGCGTGGGAAAAATCACCCGACATTCAGAAGGAACGAAATGCATCATGGGAAAAACATTACAAAAGGAACCTGCAAGAATTCTTCAATTGTTCTGGAACACGCGGTCGGTGCCTTGGTGTCGAAAAGGCAAAAATGGCAAGTCATCATGAATTTCTCCTTGTTGGAATGAAATTTTCAGAGAGAGGCCTGGAAGATGCAAAATAAGATGCAACATATGCAAAGATCTGGAATTACAAAAGCTGCATGAATGAAACTTTACAATAGGGGAAATCCTTCCCTGGTTTTCCATGATACTTCTGTCAATGAATCCCGCATTTTTTTTCCCTCATAAAATGACAAATGTTGGTCCCACATTAACGTACAATTCTGAGATTCGGAGGCTTCGTGGATTATGGAGTAGATAGATTTGTGAGTAATGCTGGTTCATGACAACCCCTTGTGTGACACCGCCAGCCAAACGTCCAGCGGCAAGAAAGTCCATTTAGGTAGATTTATCTGGCATCAAAGGGTTGGAAATGGGACAGGTGGAGAAAAGTGGGAAAAAAGGAAAATATATATGGCAAGTAGGGGTGATTTTAAAAAGACAAGCCCGTATGCCAACAGGAGGGTGGATACACTTTTTAATGGGAGGTCATACCTACTAAAATATGAAAAAAAGTCGACGTAAGCTGAAGAAAGAGACATATGAAATATATGGATAAGGAGAATTTAATGGAAGGTCAAAAACAGAAATGTTGGCGTCAATTTGGCTGCTGTAAAAAAACAGCCAGCAGCCACACAGAATTCAACGGGGAAAACTCTAAAGTAGCAAAATTCTGCTTTGGGAAAGGATTAAAATGCATTCGCAAATCCTGAGGAAACATTGTTTTAATACGACAAATTTCAAGCCATAAACTAACCAACAGTCAAAACCCCAAATTACCAATGCAAGGAGAAAATTAGAAAAATTAAACGAGGGGAAGTTGTCTTTTCATGGCTTCAAGCCAGTATTTTTTCCAGGAATTAATCGCTTTGATCCAACTATTGAGTCAGGACAATTCCTAAAGCGATTAAGGACAAATTGCATTACTCAGCTGCCTACTGGCCATGATTTTATTGTCAGTTATTGTGGGTTAACCAAAACCAGACCTCGAGCACGTCAAGCAGAGAAGAAGCCATCACATGTAACGGGATACCTTTACGAGCTTGAGGGGATCCCAAGTGAAAAGAGACGAAAACAAAGATGAATCCTTAATCACATAAACTAACAGGATAAGCAACCCGACAGCAAACAGGGTTAATCGTAAAACATGTAATCACATTGTGGTTTTAACAAGATCGAACCACACACAATCTGGCTGAGCAATTGGACTACATGAGACTTATGAAATGAAGAAGAATACACCCTACCAAAGAAAATATAAACAGGTATAATTCGATGGTGAAAGTGCAAAACCTCGTAAGTCAAAAAAAGCTGTTTTTCAGAAATTGGAAAAAACTATCACAGATAATTTTTTATGGTAATGTTCATTTATATGCGAGTTAGGCTCTAGGTGATTTATAGAAAGTGAGACCCTGTTTTAGCATAATTTTTGTCATAGGTCATTGACCCCTGCATTGATGCTACCATCAGATATGAATGCAAATGTCGAGTTACAAGGTTTTGCACTTTCACTTTTTGCAAGTTAGTGAAAGTGCAAAACCTCGTAACTCGATCATTTATCACATTTCTAAGCAACTTGCAGCATTGAATGTACTTCCAATCTATAGCTATACAGTAAAAATTATGATTTGACCATAATAAATAACAACTGCTAATTTTAATTAGTGGCTACAATAGCAAGAATGAGGAAAATAGCAATTTTTCAAATTTTCATGCACAATTTTTTTCATTAGCCTACATCACTAAAACAAATATAGGGAGGTATAGATTTTTTAATAGGGAAATTTCCTGAGAGCCATAAAAAAGTGCCGCAATCATTGTTTTTCAAAAAAAGTTGAAATATCCGAAAATATGAGCTTCTAAGTTCTGATTTGAGTTACGAGGTTTTGCACTTTCACTTTTTGGAACAAATCGACATACAAGGTTTGGTTAAATCATTCTGTTACCAGTGTGTTACAGCTTCAAAAAACAGCAAACTGGCAAGGTGACCAATTGGCAACATGTATTGGATAATGAAATAGTCATTCCACCCAAAATCTATAAACGGCAAAATTTTGACATACGAGGTTTTGCACTTTCACCATCGTATTGCAAAGTAAGAATCTCAACTGCAAAGACATAATTTAGAAAGAAGAAGACGAGAGAAAATAATTCAACGTATTCAGCTCAGATTTCAGAAGCAGTTGTTCTTGCAGAAAAAGGTAAACAGCATTTTAAAATACCTTAGCCAAAATGCAGAAACCATAAAAGCCGAATTACCGCTTTATCATGTTTAGCAGTAATTTTTAGAAACAAATTCGCAAGAAGTGGTAATACATGCTCGGAAATTAAATGAAGTGGAATCCTTCTGTTTGGTTTGTGAAACTAAATTTCAAAATGTTGAAGAACATGCATGACCCAAAGGAGGATTGATGCATGGATTCTTTATTACTTTTCCTGTTGAGCTGAACCCCAACATCTCCATGGACAACCTCATACACTGAGTCTCACAGCATGCTCAATTTTCATGCCATCGTCTTGGAGACCACTGACTGGTTGTGTTCATCCATCTCCATCCTCCCATCACCATGATCACGAGCAGCATCCCTGGTGTCAGTTGCAGCAGCAGTCAGCATCAGTACATTTCCATCAGCTCCAGTAACAGCATCATCATATGATCACAGCCTGCAGCTATTCACCATCTTCACATCAATGTCATGCTTGTCCAACAGAGCAGAAACGGTCATCGCACACAGAACAACTCTCTGACTTACTCCCTGACAGCCCTGAGAATGATGGGAGACACCTGTCAAAAGTCAATTAAATGCTGGATGGCATTGATCCTTCCTCTCTTTCCTCCTATTCCTAGTGTTCACCTGTAAACTCTGAACGGTTACTTTTTGTAGGGACCATCTCAGATCTGTGTTACAAGCTCCAAATGAGGAAATACTTCACATGTGAAGTCCCTAACTTATTGGCCATAAAGCATCAGCAAAGTGCTTTGTCATCAATTTATGTGTACTACGGTGATGTAGCTACATGGGTTTCTGGAGGGGGCCGACAGGAAGTTGGACTTGCAGAGATACTTTCCCTATGGTAGGAGTACCTTCCTGCTTGACCTCCAATATTAGGAGGGTGTTCATGCCACAGAGGAGGTGTCTGCAAGTACAATTTTCAGATCAAATATATATTGCCCCATCTTGACATGGAAGTAGCTACACCCCAATAGCATCAAGGTCATGGTTGAGTGAGCAGCTGCTTGGTGTTCATGGTTGAGTGATTGGGGACCATATCCAAAGTACACCTGGAGCATATCCCATAGAGATTTCCTTCAGAAAATTGGTTAAATAATTACTGTATATATATAAAGATTTGGGATGATATAATAGATGTGGCCAATCAACACTGTAGGAAAATGTTATATATTCAACTCCTCACAACTCCTGTGATGTTCATAAGCACATGAAAGGTGTAATAATCCAAATATGCAACCCAGCTTTTTTTTTTTGGTTATAGAAATAGAAATGTCATGTTCATGACAAAGAATATAGAGGGCTTCTCATTGCCTGGTTTGCTGTCTGTGTTTGTAACACCTGTAATTAGGCATGCCTAATCATGAGGTAACTTAGTGAAATCACAGTAGCTACCTTGGAAGTATATATAACTGCACATACATAACAAATCAACAGAATATTATAAAAATAAAATATGTGTTTGAAGAAATCTCATATTTCATACAAAGGTTCCTACAATTCTTTTTTTAAAAGAATTTCTTGTTTATATTTCAGCTAGATGGTGTGTCTTTCTTTCTTTTGTTTCTCTCATAGATCTGTAAACCAATTTTGTTTTTGGTCCAGCAATTGGCATTCTCTTAGTACGTTTTGCTTCTTTAGCAATTTCTATCTTTTATTTCTTTGCACTTCGTATTAATTCCCAATTTCCTCTAATCATACAAGAAAGGCCAATTTAAACCTGAAGAGTACATTAGCTAAATTGCAAAGTTTTGTAGACATAATATTGTCTGGATAATTTTGGAATTCGCCATTTTTGGAAGCCCACCGGGTCATCCACTCTTGCTAAATTTCCATCAAATTAGAGTTAGTTTTGTCTCTAGATTTTCTGATTACTTTTCTTCATTATCACTTCTAATAAAACTTGGCTGGTTTGGCTCTCAACTTAAGCTAAGTTTTCCGTTTCTTTTTTTCTCATTCTTGATTTGCCAATTGACTTTAGCAATCAATATTTCCACCTTATAATAATCAGTATTTCCATAGATCTCATAATAAGTAAGTTGTGTCATCCTGAAACTTTTTTCTTAATCCTCTTAACCCTTTCTTTGTCATAGTCTCATTTCATCTTAATTGCCTCCTTGTCAACTGGCTGCTTTCTGGCAACAATCCAATACAAGCCTCAACATGTTCTAGCAGGGAACTGGCATTCTGGAAGACTGCTGAGTATTACCCGTTTAATGAGACGGGCTTGTTCTGTCTGTTCTACAAAGACTTCTAATTGGTCACAATTCTCCTCATCACAAGGCCATTATCCACATCCCCCCAACATTCCCTGAACATCTCCTGATCATTTAAAATAGTAATGCATCCTTCAGCCAGTTGTGGTAATTACTACTACTGCTAATTCCACTTGCTGCCTTCTCACTGTGATGGAAGCGATAGATGATTGGGACTTTAGGTCCCATATTAATTTTATGCACTTGGTAGACTGATATATTTCTAATTAGGACATGATGACAATTCAGCAAAGGGGTGAAAGATGAATTAAACAGCTGTCCAATGGGCCTTTCATCACCACACCACCATCATGAGACTGAATTGACACTCAATTTGACATTGAAGGTTTTATTGCACAATCAGTTTTATCATTTGACACTGCATGAGAAAGGGTTCACAACCCATTCACTTTTCATTTCCTGTGGTCTTACACAACCATACATGTAGATGAATATCAGAAACCATCACACCAACAGCCGGAACGAAACCAGCTCAATGAGCTCATATCAACAGAGAGCCTCTTCCAGCCTTTGCCATGTGGCAATACATTACTGTTTCCCATTGCCGCCTTGAGGAAATACAATATCAGGGAGCAACCACTCCAATCTATCCGCTTCTCCCGGTGCTTCGTAGATCAAATAATCATTGTTTGCCGTTTGAAATCGATCTGGGAAGAAATCTGACACTTCTCCGGCAGCAAAATGCCAAACAGTTTGAAATTCAGGAGATGGCATTTACCTCGGGTCTTGGGTGCTGAGGGGATAGCAGTACAGAATCGTCAGAAAAAAAGAGAGAATAAGAGGGGCACAGGAGAAAGACGGACCAGGGGTAGAAGAGGAAAAAGAAGGAAAATCGAGGAAGAGAAAAGGTAAAATGGGAATTGAGAGGAGTAAAATGGAATAAAGAAAAGGTCTGAAAAGAGGAGAAAGAGAAGGTAGAGGAGAAATGAAAGGACAAAGTAGAAGGGCAATGGAAGAGGAAAGAAAAAAGAGAAAAGGACAAATGCTCAGAAAGTGAGAAAAGGTTTTTGCGTTTGCAATTTGAACAATTGCTGAGAAAGTGTTACAGTTCCAATTTGATGCTAAAAAGGCTCCAAGAGGTCGGATTTCAAAGACATAACTTAGGAACAATTCTCAGGCTATGTCCAATAAAAAAGACTAAAACAGGAGAGAAAATGACAAGAGAAAAAGAAGAGTGCAAAAGCAGAAAACACTTGAAAGGAAGAAGTTGCCTTTTGTTGCCATGTTTCCATGCTCAGCATTGCTCACATCTGATGTTGCAAACAAAAGCTTCAAACTGTTTCAATCCCACGCAGTCCTTTCATCAAAGCATTCGTAGAGCACACCGGACATCACATGCGTTTGATATCTGACACGACATCAGGCGCAAACTAAACTGACAATCCTAAAACAGCTAGCGCTGATATCAAATACAGTAGAAACGATAACCAGAGCAATTGTCCAAAGTGAATAACAAATGTCCCTCAAATTTTGTGTCTATCCCAGCACGATCTGTCCTACCTTGCAGCGAATACACCAATATACCAACCATCAAATTCAAAGTCAGAATTAGTAATGAATTCTAAAATACAAGTCATCCATTCGTCACACTGTTTCTATAAGCAAGCAGGACTACAGCAAAGGCCACGTGAGGTCTGAAAAATGTCACAAGCACCAGAAAAACCCACCGGGAATTAGAAGAAAAGCGGACACTCAGCAGCAACAATGACTTCAGAGGAGGTCTTACAAAACCACCAGCCAACGCTCAGCCAAGCGGTCACCTCATTTTCCCCGAAGGTCAGTCACCTAATAGTTTATGACCTGTTTATGGATACAACGGTATTACACACCGAACAGGGTCACTTGCAACAAACGCTTGTGATCATCCTGTAAGTGCACCGAGTATTACCAAGTAATCAAGCAGTAACCAATAGCAACTGGTTATAAATTATTGGTGGTAACCATTGGTAACCAGCCGTCAATAGAAGTAACTAGTCATTCACTGACACTCAGCATTATGCAATGACAGTTGCTTTAGACCATTAATATTCAAGGTATTGCAATTATAAGTGTAATGGAAAATTGATCAGAGGGCTTGCTGCAGTGCAGTCTTTGTTCTTTGAAGTTAGAAATTATATTTTCTTAAGGGTGAGAAACAAGTTCCTTTAACTTCTGTGTGGTATTATATTCCATATTCTGCCAAGGTAAAAGACATACACCCCCTAAAAAATCAATTTACACACACTTGCCATGCACCCTGCAAAATAAAGTACCCCTGCAAAATTCTGAAATGACTTCCAACACCGATGAGAGTATCTCTCATTCCAAAATTTTTCAAGGTTGATGAAATTGATAAATTGCATCAAGAACTGGCAGTGAAAGACGAATGCAAAATAAAAACCACATGGACATGTAACAGCTGTCAGTTACTCGTTCAACATGCAAGATCTCAATTTTGCGAATGTAAAAAGCGTCAATAAACTTGAAGGACAACTGTTTTATTCCACCAATATTTCTTCAGAGAGATCAATAGGCTCGAAATGCTCCATCAAAATAGAGTGTTGGACTGTTGGTTCAGTTAAGAACATTGAGGGAGTGGAAAAGGCTACTGAGCAATTCCAATCATTAGAATGAAGCATCAAACTCCTATTATAACATCATCAAAACAGGGCATAAGATCTAACGACCAAGTCCATGATACACAAATACACATAAATCAAATACATATACACAATTACAGCTGAGATATCAGACATGCACATATAGTCGCACAACTAAGATCAACTCTGATAACTGCGGCATAATAGAGAGACAATTTAGACATAATAGAGACACAATAGGATGCACGGACAGTCGGACACCTTATCAAGATAGCTTTATTTCAGTTAAGAGACCTAATGGACAATTAATAAAGATGGTTTAGAGGCCTGAAGCAGATCGTTTGCAGACCAAATTGAGATGAAACAGAAGCGAATGGAAACGTAAAAGCGAGAAGGAAAAGCATGTCGGAGCCAGGCAGGAGGTAGTAACTTCTCTTTAACCAGCCATCAAACGCATAATGACCAGAATCAGAGGCAGATGGATTACAAGGTCATGTTTACAGAGCTTGCCGCTCTTGCAGATTTCACAGATCCATGGCTCATGCAGCTTCTGTGGCTCGTCTGATTTATGCAACACAAATCACCCTCAGAATCACTGCTCACATCATCGCCTGATCTATGTAAATGATATTACGCAAGCCGCTGTCAGAAAGAGGAATCTGGCAAAGGTGTCTGGCAGAGTTTGATGCTTCAGGACTTCAGTTCTGGCAGATGCTGTGTATTGTCAGTCTAGCCACTTACACCAGACCTTTACAACATACATTAGCGATTAGTAAACGTTATTTGCATTAGACACTTACAACATGTATTTCACCAGACCATAGATTTGTAAGCTTGGCATTTGTCTTTAATTGTCTGCAAATGGTCATTACAGAAGACATTCACTACCCATTTACATTTGACACTTTTGCCTCAACATAAGACACCAAGCCACATTTGTGTCATTTACATGGGATATATCTTTATTTAAATCTGACACCTATAACATTTTAATTGATTTACACACGATACCCTACCCATTACATATGCTACACAACCATTAATAATGAAAGCAAAATCATTACGGTCCACTTAGAACAGACAAATTAAAAATCTAACTTGAATTAATTTTCGAGAGATATTCAGTCAAGCTGATACTAATTAAATTGAGAAGGCGGAGAAGCATTACGAAAGTTTTTCTGTCTATCGAATATCTGGAAATGCCATGGCATCAGAAATCAGAAATATATATATGGGCTTATATATGGTAAATTTGAATGATGATTAGGAAAGAGCTTTTCAAATAGAGCTACATAATATGATATATATATGAAGCAATATATATTTATACATTCACAGCAAAACTGTTGATATGCCTCCGACGAGTTGTTTAGAATCACATGGTGTGTTAGAAATTAAAGAAATGTTCTAGAAGGAATTGACAGGGAATTAAACTCAATACCAATTGTTGACATCATAATCACAAACTTGTTGGGTTCCAACTCAGGACCTGCTATACATAGAACTAGCCTCATACAAGATAAGCCAAAAGTGAATTGTGTACAGGCAACTCATTTACAACATGGATGCACAAGCATTCTGAGGAATTGCTTAGACGATTACATAGCAATAAATATGATAAAAGAGCAATATAAAGCCTTGTTAAGTCAGATGCCTTCAAAACAAGTTACTTTCACTCCTTGAAGTTCAATTTTTGCAGTTTTAATCTTTTTTTTGGATAATTTTTTGTCATAATATTAAGCAAAATATTAAGCCTTTGATGTCGAGTCCCTCATATGGCTATCATCAAACCAATTCCAAAATCAAATATGATAGATCCACGAATACCACTACAATACAGAGGTATAAGTCTAATGTCATGTATTTTTAAATTATTCTCAGCTATCATCAATAACAGATTGTTACAGATAGCAGAAGTTAATGATATATATGTCGATGAACAAAATGGTTTTAGACCAAAACGCTCTTGTTCAGACCATCTTTATAGCTTAACTAGTACTATTCGAAATAGAATAAATAAAAAACGCTCAACTTTTGTCGCATTTATAGACCTACAAAAGGCTTTTGATTCAGTTAATCGTGAACTACTTTTTTTCAAACTCAGGAAACAGGGGTTTGGTGGAAAACTATTCAACGCCATAAGATGTATATACACCAACCCAGTAGCTAAAGTAAATCTTAATAATGCTAATACAGACACATTTCAGTTAGGTTCAGGGGTTAAACAAGGTGATCCATTATCCCCTACTCTTTTTGGTTTATATATTAATGACTTAGCTCTAGATATTAAAAATTTAGAAATGGGTGTAGATGTTACAGACAATGTTAAATTAAGTATCCTTATGTATGCAGATGACTTGGCCTTAATCGCTGAGTCTGAAAGTGATTTACAGAAAATGATTGATGTAATGTATCAGTGGTGTAGTAAATGGCAAATGAAAGTTAATATTGGTAAAACAAAAATTGTCCACTTTAGACATAAAGGTCTAAATGTTAGCAACTGTGAATTTACCTATGGAAATGAATCAATTGAAATTGTAAAAAGTTATAAATATCTGGGACTAATCTTAGAAGAATGTCTTGATTATAATGTTACATCAACTGCCCTTGCCAACTCGGCTGGAAGAGCCCTTGGAAGTATCCAAAACAAAGTTTACAAATTGAAAGGTTTAGGATTTAAAACATACAGTAAATTGTTTGATTCAGGTGTTTTGTTCCTATTATGGATTATTGTTCGGGAGTTTGGGGATACAAAGACTTTTCTAAACCTGAAGCAATACAAAATAGGGCAATACGATTTTTTCTAGGTGTGAATAGTTTTACCCCGAAACATGCTTTTAAAGGCGATATGGGATGGATTGATTCAAAAACTAGACGTCATATTGAAATACTACGTCTTTGGAATAGACTTGTTTACATGGATGAAAACAGACTGACAAAGCAAGTGTTTGAAGTTGATAAACAAATTAACAAGAGAAATTGGAGTAATGAGGTTTTACAAATATTCACTAAATTGAATCTTACTCAAAATTTTGTAGAAAAATTTACCTATTAACCTAGAAAATGCACAACGTCAACTGATGGAAATTTATAAAACCAACTGGAAAAATCAAGTAACTAACATGCCAAAATTAAGAACTTACAGAGAATTTAAAACTACATTTGGTACTGAGGATTATGTATATAAAATTTATGATAGAGGTCATTTGTCTGTTCTTTCACAATTTAGGTTCGGTGTTTTACCATTAGCAATAGAGACAGGACGTTACAATGATATACCATTAGAATATAGAGTTTGTGAATTTTGTTCCCATCATGTTCTAGAAGATGAAAATCATTTTTTGTTCCATTGTAATACTTATAACGATTTACGTAATTTACTTTTAACTCGTGTTTTAGATTATTGTGTAGATTTTTACTTTTTATCATTGCAAGAAAAATTTAAGTTGTTGATGTCCAAGGATTTAGTTAAATTTACTGCAGAATATTTGTTTTTAAAGCTTTCCATAGAAGAAGAAGTTTGTTGTTTAAATAATGTAAATATGTGATTGTAAATGTTTTAATATTGTAAATATGTGATTGTAAATGTTTTAATATTGTAGTTTCCAGAAAATTTGTTGTTAAAGTTACTTTTGAATTATTTTGATGACTTGTAAGCCCATATAGGGCTGGGTGTATTTTTTTACACAGGTCAATAAAGAATTTGTCTGTCTGTCTGTCTATGTT